>JAJEKB010000110.1:0-57966 GCA_022393335.1 Macrotrachela quadricornifera | reverse complement strand
ATCTCCTTATCTTTTTGTATTTTTATTTAATGTTTTCAGAGCTTTTGATTAGAGCTAAGTATATAGAATATAGTAGATTTTGAAATATTTAATCTCATGTGAACTCGAAACATGTATTTTTTGATGATAAAGCAAAAAAAAAGCATGCAACTCATAGAAAACATTTTTTCGATTACGATAACTTTAAATAACGCTAATATTTTTAAGGCAATTGTTTCTCTTCAATATCAATCTCATGAACCAGTAGTACATATATTTGTAATTAATTATAATCAAAATGATTTATTATAAGAAATGTTTTGATCTTAGTGTATGAAATATAACTTGTATTAATATTTTTTTAATAAGTATTCCGAACAAAAAAAAACAAAAAAAGAAATTTTACAAATTCACGCATATTCAAGTACACATCTGACCTAGATTATAATTATTATAAAAGAAAAACAAAGAAAAAAAAACGACAAATTATTAATCTAAATAATTTGTAGTCGATGTGCTCGATGTTCAGATATCATAATTCGACCATCTTTTAGTAATAATATATCATATGGTCCATGAAAACCAATTTTTGAATGTAAAAGTTCAGTTATAGTAAAATCATGATTAAATATTGTTACACGATTATTTCCTTCATCACAAACAAATAATTTTTCATTTATTTCATCATATGCAAGACCTAATGGACGAGAAAATTCTGCTAAAAGTTTACCACGTTGTCCAATCGATAATAAATGATCACCATCATTATTAAATATTTGTATTCGATCATTACCCCAATCTGATACAGCTAAACGATCACCATTTAGGACACATACACAAGCTGGACATTTAAATTGTCCATTATCAGTACCAAGTCCACCCCAAGCAAGAAGAAATTGTCCTTGTTCACTATATTTTAATATTCGATGACCACCAGCATCACATACAAATATAAAATTTTGTTCATTTGTACATAAATCACATGGAGCTGAATATTGACCAACATCTCGACCGTATTGTCCAATAACACGAATTAATTTAAAATCTCTATTAAATACTTTTATACGACGTTCAGATTGATCAATTAAATAAAGTCGATTATCTGAATCGATATGAACAGCATATGGATGATGAAAACGTGTTTCACCTGTATCACTTATAGCTGTATAAACTTGTTGAAAAATACCATCAATGCTATATGTTACAAGACGATTATTATATGTATCACATACATCTATAATAAAAATAATTTTAATAAAGAAAAAAAAGAAAACTTGTTCGTTTTACAAATAATTTGATCTCGTTTTGAATAAGCTAATGATGATGGATGCATGAATTCTGTATCACGTGTACCTCGTTTACCAATAATACGTGGTGTTCGTTTATGATTTTGTGATTGTATTTGTTGACGACAACATCCATTATTATCAGCTGGTAAAACATTTACACGATAAGATGGTGATGAACCATTTGTATATTCATTATCTTGTTGTAATGTTGCACTTAAACAACGAATAAGTTGTTTTGAACAATGTTGTAAATCACCATCAGTTGTTGATATTGGTTCAGGTTTTACTGATGATGAATATATAGATGAAAGTTGAACAGAACTTTCAATTGGTTCAAGTATCATTCCAATTTCAACAAAACCCAATGATATAGCATCAAATGATATATCTCGATTAAAAAAAGATATCTATAATAGAAAATAGAAATAATTTATATTTATATATTTTTTTTTATGTTTAACATACGCGACGAGTAGGTGTTTTAACAATAAGTATTTGACTTTGAAGATCATTGATATTGAGTACATAATCTTCACATTTCTGTCGGATTTCAATAGCTTCTTGATCTGTTTCTTGTTTACTGAAAGTAAAAATATAATATTCATTCATTTTATTTCTCATTCAAAATTACAAGTTAATAAATTAGAATTTTTAAAAATATAATTCAAATATGGATACAAACGATTATGGTTAATACAATACTGTATTTCGAAAATTAATGGACTTTCAAAGGATTTCTATTAGATATGAACACATATGATTCTGATAAATGATTTTATTCTAAAAGTCTATACACAATCATACAACAGAATGAAACCAGTATATACTTGCTTACTTCTGTAGTTTTTCTTGTGATATTAAACAGAATTTATTAATTGTTGAAAGATCTTGAAGACGAATGTTTTTTTCATCAATTAATCTAAGAATTAAATTACATATACGTATATAAAAGAAATGAAAATATATACCTTTGTTCAGCATTACTAAATTCTTGTACATTATGAAGTAATTTTATTTCTTCTTGTTTTATTTTTTCTATAAGGTCAATTACTTTATTGCGAATTAAATTAGCAATATCATTTGAACGACAAACATTTTCTTCATGATTTTTTATATTTTCAACTTTAATTTTTCAAAGAAAAAAAGGTAAAATGAAATAAAATCATTTATCTCTTTACCTTCTTTAGCAATTAATTTTTCTGTTTCCTGTTGAGTTTCATTTAATTTTAAACTAATATATTTACAAAATTCATCATAATGTTGTCGACGACATTTACGACATATAGCTTCTCGACAATGTTCACATACCTAAATAATATTCTTTATTATTTTAATAAAATAACATTCAAATATTTACAGTAATTGTATCTTCTAATTTACAAAGAGCACATTTTGCTTTAAGCATAGGTTTTGGTTCAGTATGTGGAAGACTTTCAAGTAAATTAACAATTGTTCGATTTACCTCAAATGAACCTGCACCGGCAAATGGTACACGATAACATCCACGACATACAGGACCTATATATATATATAATGTATATATTTAAAATCAAATATAAATATATGTATATAAATTTACATCGACCCCAACGATCTTCTGTAATTCTTTCTAAACATAATTTACAAAAAGTATGTTGACATGGTAATTGTAATGGTTCACGAAAAATTTCAAGACAAATTGGACTAAAAATAAAATAAATTTAAATTATTCTTTAGTTTATTTTTTTAATATTTACCATGTAATTAATTGAAGAATAGATTTTGAACTACGACTTGATTCAATAGTACTCGTACTTGAACTACTATCGATTATGTCTGACATAAGCTATATAAAGAAAAACAACAAAAATAATAATAATAGTAAATGAAATCAAAATATAATATTCAATAATAAATATACCGATCGAGGAGATTCACACGATCGTTGTTGAATATTTAAACCTTTCATTGTTTTCAAACTAATTCCTTACAATTGCCAAAATACGAACGATACGACAAAAAAAAATGTATATATATATACAGGTATTCACGATATTTAATGTTCGTATGATTAATATATATATCCTTTGCAGGTGGTGGTTATAAAAAAAAAAGAGAAGAAAAGAGATGGAGAAAATTTATAGGTATAAAGCAAATTGTAAATATTACGAATGATTTTTGTCATCAGTAATAATCGTTGAATACAGTTATAAGAACGAAAGAATCAATAGAGAATATAAAGAACAATTATGATTCAATATGAGAAAGAATATTGGCATTTTAATCACGAAAGCAAAACAAAAAGAAAATAAATTGTTCGACTCACATGTTCAAACATGATTTATTTTAACTACTACAATCATCGACACTAACAGATGGAATCGTTCTTTATTCTTTCTATTAAGGCATTTGTTTTGATATATATATATATACGTGTGAATGTGCTCGTTCGATCAATGGATGTTAGTGATGCCGGCTACTAGATTAGATCACTGGCATCAGTATTTCTACAATGATGAATGACTTATATCGATATTACTATTCGAATGATTATGCAATATAAAAAGAAAGACGATGAAATGAATACATATATACATTCCTCAAGGCTCCTTCTTTTCCTTTAGGTGATCATCAGTTATACTGATAAATACATGGCACCTGTGAGAAAGAAATTGCAACTACTCGTTTACTTTCAAGAAGTTCAACATGAACAAATTCAATAAATGATTGCCACCTTCTCAACTGTTCATCGTTCTTTTTCTCACTAATGCATCTGAAAAAAACGAGAGAAAGAAGAAGCATTAAAATCAAAATTCGGTCAAATTACATATTATCGGCTCGTTGAACTTTTTCGATATATTGAGAAAAGAAAAAAAAAAGAGAGAAAAAGAAAATAAACTCACCCGCCCCTCTATTCAATTCAAAGCTAAAGAATAAAGTTAGACTGATGATAGCTGATATTGATGTTAATTAGATATACGGACTTTATTCAAACCAACAAAGAACAAGTTACAGTTCATGCAATGTAGACTAATCAATGACGAGAGAGAACGCGCGCGCGCGCGCAATACTATACACAATACATATTGAGGGAGGAAACCAGGTGAAGATAAAAAGAGAAGTTAATTGAGTAGTGAAAGGATTGAAAGACTATTTACCAAATACATTTTTTTTATTTTAATCAAAAGTTCAACATTCTTATGTGAGGTGGGTTAATATATATATCTTTAAATTGTCTTTCTTCTCACCTGATTGTCAACAAAACAAGTTGTAGTTACTAGCTATCTTTGCGTTGATTATATACGAAAGAGAAAGAAAGTGTTGTCAACACCCGATGAACTAGTAGATAAATGCTTTTTTTTTCTTCTTTCTATTGCTTTTTCTTCTCGTTGTTGTATATATGTATATATATTTTTATATATATATGTATGTATATGTGTATATGGCTAGAGGATATGGACAGACAAATAAACGTTGTTGAATATTTTTCTCTTTCATTGTTGAGTACTGATAAGCGAGTTGCAAGTGTTCGTAGTGCGTGATCGTATGTACTAACAAATAATGTTTAAATTGTGAATCAAATCAATGAAAAGTGTATACAATTATTCCAAGAGTATTATATATAACACTAGAAAAAAAGAAACTAAAATATTGATATTAGATATAATATCAGAATTAAATATGAAATTAATTTTACTTTTGTATGTAAAATAAAACAAATAATATTCCAATTTACATCCTATTATTGTATTAAAAAAGTATTTTATCAATGCATATTTTAGAATAAAACAATGATTTTATAAAGATTATTATTAATTCTAGAGTTTAGAAATATTATAAATCTTTCTAATTACCTAACATATTATTCAAATACTATGTGAGACTGTTATCAATTAAATTTCATTTTACTAATTAATTTGAAAATACGATAAGAGTAATCATTAAACAATTACATGCAGAGAATTTAACTAACAAGATTAGTAAGATGATTATTGACATAAAATGATAATGTATTCAAAATAGAACTAGTAAGATTATAGAGCATTATCGATGTTAGTTGTATTGATAATTTTGTTTTATTGTTCTATAAATGAAAATACTATAACCATCAACTGTTATTTTTGATTAGCTATCTCAATGTTGTAAATCAATAGACAGTAAGATAGTGACTATACCTACAACAATATATTGATTCATGAATATAAAAAAAAATTTCGTAATTACATATGCACCGACAAAAGACGTATAAGGTCGTTATTTTTAAAATCATTTCTTTACATCAATCAATAGTATTAAACAAGAACGTTTACTTGAATCAAACAAAATATTTACGAGTAAGATGCTTGACTTATCTACGAAGGGTTTCATAAAAGAAATCAATATTTTGTGATAATAATATTATGAAAACAGAAAGTAATAGTTGTTTTTTCGAAGTGAATTTATCGTGAAGTTATTTTGTTAATCAACAATAAAACAAAAGACAGTTGATTGATTTCAGTAGGGAAAAAAAAGACATAATATTATGCTAATACATACATATGTCAAACAAATTCCTTTGTGACACAAAAAATCAATATAAAATAAAAATATTATTTGAGTCATAAGTAAAAAAGAAAAACACCACTCTTTTCATTCTTTTATTTTCTTTGTCATGATATAAATATCATGGTCTAAAGTTTAATATATTGATTTAGAAAGAAATGTCAAAACCACAGATTACATCAGTATTGGAATTATCTGGATTGGAAAAGGAATGGTGTGTACATGGAAATTGGAGTACTATTTGTCATGCTGCTCATTTAACTGGTGATCCTATAGTTATTGTCAATAATATTCAATATGTTATTCCTCATCTACTCAAAAGATATTCTCGTATGCGAACACGTCTTTATATTGAAGATTATCAACATATACTTGAGATTTTAAATTATGATGAAGAATTTTTTAAACCAGATTTATTTTATTCAATTAGAAATATTAATGATCAATCTTGGCAGGAAATAATCGATAATGAATGTAATCGAAATCCATATTCTGATAATGAAAAATATGTTTTTCCACTTTTTCATTTTATACTTGTTTTCAATCAAAATTCTGAACAATTATCAAATAATAATTTATTTCATTTACTTCTATTTAGTAATCATTGTGTATCTGATGGACGAAGTGGTTACACTTTAATCAACGATTTTTTAACTTTAGTTACTTCATCCGATCTATATGATAGAATAGAACCTTTAAATACACAAGTAATTCCATGTCTGAGTCAATTAACACCTCGTTCATATGGTCCTTTCTTTACACCTTTGGCTTGGGTTAGTAAACAAATATATCAACATGAATTATGTAAACTTCATCATCCATATATTCCTGTTAAAGCAATTCGACTCAATGATAAACCAACTAAATATCGTTTTCAACCAATTAAATGTAATTTTTTATTTAGTTCAAGTTCATCAACACTTTATTCACGTTTACATGACAAATGTCGTTCTCAACAAATCACTTTGAATGGACCATTACTTGCTTGTCTTTTATTAGCTTCTCATCATTGTTTTCCATATGAAAAAAAACATACTACTAATAGATATTTGACTTCATTTAGTATTGGTATTGCTGTTGATATGCGATCACGTTTACCTCAATCATCAATAACATCTCAAACTGTTGGTTTCTATGTCGGACTTTGTGATATAAAATTGAAAAAACAATTTTTACTTCATTCTACTCCATTTTGGACACTTGCAAAAAAATGTACAACAGAAACAAATAAAGTATTAGCAAGTGGAATTATACACTTTATTACACATTTTTTAGACTATATTATAAGTAATGAACAAAAATTTGATCGATTTTCTCAATTCTTTCCAGAAGGACTTACATCAGAATTATGCTTGTCCAATATTGGTAAATATCCATATTCATGTGATTATAATCAAGGTCAATTACAACTACAAGGATTGCATGTTGTTAATAATAATAGTGTATATTATTCAACAGCTATCTTTTATGTTTCGTGTGTTGGAAATAATCAATTAGATTTTTCATTTACTCATACTATGGATAATGAAAAAGCACAAGAATTTTTTAATTATTATGTTCAACTTGTTGAAACATGTGCTAATATTGATAATGAAACAACTTTAGATCAATTATTGAAGAATGTTTAATTACAATAAGTTTGCATGGTTTTTAGAAATTAGACAATTTAAAGAAAGAATCAATTATTCCTATATATTTTACTTCATATTTAAATATATATTCTTATTTCAATTGCTATCATAATGATAAAATTTCACTAACGAGTGAGACAGATTGAATGTCTACATTTTGCATTTCAATTTTCAATGACTTAATATCTTATATTAGGAAACAAAATATCCTACAAGATGTAGCATGAAAAGCGTTATCGTTTAGAAAGTAAAGCTGATTTTAATTGTGTATTTCTTGTTTCTAAAAGAAGAAAAATTCTGTGCAACCAAGCTTCGCTATTCTCCCCAAAAGAAATTTCTTTTCTCTTATTTCATATATTAAATAAACGATCTTATATCAATTTTCAAGCTTTTCACCTGGCATCACATGAGATATTTTGTTTTTTAATATAACGTATTAAAACATTGAAAATGAAATGCAGAATACAGCTCTTTAAATTGTCTTACCCGACAGTTAATGATCACATAAAGAACAAGAAAATTTTTCCAAATCTTCTATGCAAAAATAAAATATCTGGATTATTACTTTTGGACTGCGCTAACTAATATAAAATGATTTACAAAATGTTTGTCTGCAGTATTGTGTCATACATAAATGCCTTTCTTCTTAAGAGCAATAACTACAAATTAGTATGATAACTAATGTTCATTCAGAAAAAAATGGCGGATGGATATATTTTGAATAACTTTTGATAGAAACAAGATAGAGAGATGCTATTTGCAACAATCAAAAGCGGCTGTGCTAGCGTATCGATTCATATAAAATGATTGAGATTTGTGTCATAAATTAGTAACCGATGAGCTACAAAAATTTATATACGACATTGATTCAAAGCTTTACTGTTTTTGGGAGTCCTAGGTATTATATTTGGCAATTTCTGTAAAAACAAACTTGGTTTTTTGAGTTTTTTTCTAGGAAAATTAGATCTAGTTTTAAGACATTTCTTTATTCAACTAGTGCAAACGGCTTCAAAAGCTCAAGTAAAAGACTATTGTTTTATATGATTCAATATATTCTGAGCTGCTCTTTCCAACGGTGAAAAGCACAGCTCTGTATCTTGTTTCTATCGAAAATAAATACATTTGCTCTTTAAAAATCTCAAACATGCTAGAATGATAAAATACAATGTATTTTTTCGAATAATATTTGCATAGTGAAATACTACAATTTTATTGAATGTACCAATCTTACATAAAACATTACTCATTTGTCTGTTATTTATAAATGATCATTGTTTTCTGTTAAATAGCAAGAATCAAATATATCTACATTTATTCAATATTGATTTTAATTCTAATATTCATTGACGTATCTATCTCAATCATTAATAATATTGCTATCAATATCAGATAAAATAATATAATAGATCAAATATTTTTCATTGACACCGAAAACAATACGCAAAGAAAAATCTAAGAATTGTTTGATATTTTATGTATATTTGACGCAAATATATTCGTTTATTTTAAATTACTTCTTGGTTTTTTTAATATCACTGACAGAAAAAAGATAAATTGTAGTCGTTAACTAGCACCATCTGAATCTCTTCTTAAAGCAACCAATCCAAAGAATTTAGTTTATTTCTACTGTCCTCCCATTCTTTCTATCATTTATTTCAGGTGACAGTACAAATTTTTTGTATCGACATATTTATATTTACTTTGTTTGATATGTCGATGTATATTATCATTTTTGACTTGTCACAATTCTTTTTCTCTTTTTTTTTAGCAAATAAAAATAATGTCTTTCAAAACAAGTAATCTAGTCGTTTTATCAATTTTCATTTTAGCTGCTGCACTTCTATTAAATTCAAAAGGACAAGAACACATGTCTACTATACTTCAATTTGGTAAATCACTTTTTTCTGCTCGTGAAACACATATTAGTGATGCTACTAGTAAACCTTCATTTTATGATCGTGAATTTACTGATATTAAAGGTCAACCATTAAATATGGAACAATTACGTGGTAAAGTTATTTTACTTGTTAATACAGCTAGTGAATGTGGATATACACCTCAATTATATACACTACAAGAATTACAAGATAAATATAAAGATAGAGGTTTTAGTGTATTGGTATGAATATTTTTTTTTTCAAATAATATTGAAAATTTAGAGAAGAAGATGTTAAGAATCTTTGTTTTTATCTAGGGTGTACCATGTAATAATTTTGGTAAACAAGAACCAGGTGAAGAACCTCAAGTATGTTCATTATATGAAAGTAAATTTAAAACGGCATTTCCTTTAACAACTAAACAAGATAAAGATAAACCAAGTGAAGTATTTCAATGGATTATTGATGCTGGTGGAAAAGATATATTACCAAAATGGAATTTTCATAAATATCTTATTGATCGTCAAGGTCATCTTATTGCTGCTTGGAATAGTCGAGTTAAACCAACAGATGAAGAAATTACAAAAGCAATTGAATCAGCTTTATAAACTTTGATTTATAACTTTATTTGTCTTTCTTTTTTTTTTCTACGATATATATTTGAAAAGAAAAATATTATTTTATATATTTTTATTTATTTGATGATTTCGATGTACGACGTATTGTTACATGTTTTTTCGTCGATGATGATTTATCTGCTATTTTTGTTTTTGATATTAATTTTTCAAGTTCACATTTAAATAGGATAACATCAAGTACAGTTAGTTTATGACCATTTGCAATATGTTGTAGATGTGTATCAGTTGTTAAAATTTTATTAAGTTCAAGTAAAGCTCTTCCATGATAATTAGCTAATGGTTCACACCATTTTTCAAGATTATTTTCACGACACCAATCTTGAATATCTTCTGATGTCCAGTTAACTACGATTTTATTTTTTAAAATTTTTTTAGTTTTTGGTTCATTAATATTTGTTGGATTTAATGATGATGATGTTAATAATTGAGTATTCGTATTATTATTTATATTTTTTATTGATTGTGATTGTGCATTTATTGATTTACGTAAAACTTGAAATAATTTGTTTAAATCATCTTCTTTATAACTTTTATAAAAAAGTATATCACCTATATTATATACAACCCAATCATATTTTTCTCTATTAAAATCTTCTTGAATAAAAATAGGATAAATTGTACGTTTTATCTTTCTAGCAAATGTCCATTCATCTCGACAATTATCTGATTCACAATAACCATCACTAAGAAGAACAAAAACAGCTATTGATTGTTTAATACCTTTTGTTATTGTATCAGTCATATCACCTTCAATATCATCTTTATCAATCCAGATTTTTTCAAATATATTCGTTTGTTTTAAACGTTGTAAAAATGTATTACATTGAACTTTATCACGATGAGCATAGGAAATAAATGCTTGTAGTTTATCAGTATCAGCTGGAGCTAAATATAAAAAAAAACAAAAATTTTATTTTATTTCTTCTTCAAAAGATTATATTTCTTACTTTGAAGTTCTTGTTTTGATATTGGTGCAAGATTTTGACGAATATCTGTAATTAATTTATACATTTTTGAATTATTACCATAAATAGAATCTGCATCTGTATTTAAAAATTGTTGTAAATCAATATTTTTTAATAAATCATCTTTTATATCTGGATTTGTTGAGATTTTACGAAGTATTTTTAATGCATCTTCATTATGATTTTTAGCATAATTAACAATTTCTGATATATAAGGTAATGTTTCTTCTTTAATAAAATCTTGAATAAGAAATCGAAATAAATAACAAAGAAGACGATTAAATGAAATTCCTTTATATTTTTCATTTGGTTGATTTTTTGCTTTATGAATAAAATTAAATATTAATTTGACTAAATCTTTAGCCATATTTGATTTATGATTTCTTAATTGTTGAAAATCTTGATTATTCATTAAATATGATAATATTGATAAAGCCATTAAACGAAGACGATCATATTTAGCATCAATATATGGAATTATAATTCTTGTTGTATTTTTAAAAATTTCATCTGAACGAAGACGACGAAGTAATTGATTTTCTTCATCATCATCATCAAAATTTTCTTGTGTATCAATCCAATTATTAAGAAAAACTAATGCCGTATCTATTAATAATGTTTCATTATTTGAATTTGATTCATTAGTTTTTTCTTGAAGTATATTTGATGCTAATAATTTATTAATAATTAATGAAAATAAATCAAGATTAAATGGATTTTTTTCTTGAGCATTATCATCATTATCATTATTTAATGCATTATTAATAATATCTAACCAATAATCAGTTAATATACAATTTGTAAGTAATGCAAATATACCACGAATACAATAAATAATTGATTGATTTTTTTCAAAATTATATTTTGTTAAAATAATTCGAATATATTTTGCAAGTAAATAAACACATTTATTATCTTTTAATTTACCTTTATTATTTTCATAAAGTGCAAAAGCAAATGTACAACAACCAATAAAAAAATTATGATAATTATTATATATTTTATCAAGAGAAAGTTTTGATTTATTTTCATCTGATGAAACAATATCACGTAGATAATTTTTAAATTGACGATCATTAATACATTCATCTATTTCAGCATTAAGTATAGCTGCTGTTGATATATCATTTTTTCGACATATTCGATATGAAAGTGATCGAGCATCAATCATTCGTATTATATAAATTAATATAATATCATTTTCATTAATATCATTAAATTGTCTTTGACGAATAAATTCAATAGCTTTAGCTAATATTTCAATTAAAGTTTTTTGAAATAAACATCGAGGTATCATATCAATTTTCATTTGAATATTTTCTGTTGTATCTGAATTAAATAAACAATATTCAATAAAAGATAATTGAATATTTGAATATAAATCAAAAAGGTTTTTTTCATCATTTGATAATATATCAGATTGTATCCATTTTTTAATAATATCAATTATTTTTGAATTTAAATTATCGTCGAATTGATTATTAATATTTGAATAATCTTTTGTTTTTTCATATTCTTTTAATTTTGATAATAATGAATTTAAATCATTATTATGTGTCATTTTAAATTATACGATGATTCTAATAACTACTGATAATCGTACCACGAAAAATAATCATCTGTTATTGGTGTCAAGACAGAAAAAAATCGTTGCGATGACAAACAAATGTAACTAGGAGACTCTTACTTTTTCTTCTTTCTTTCTTTCTTTCATTAATTCTACAGTATTTATAGAAGGATGACATAGAAGAACAACGTAAGGAGCTCTTTTATGCCATAGTATAATAACAAAAAAAAAAAATTTTAAATATGTGATAGACTACGTCCTATATAAATATTGACAATATATAGAAGACTATGGACAAATTATTGTTAGATTTTGACAAAAATCTTTTTCTTATTCATAATTTGGAAAATATAAAATCTTGACACATTAGAAGAGTTCGATGAAAAATAAATCTTAAAAACTCTTGTTTAAATTTGAAAGTGTTCATTTCTTCACACTTTATTCAAGATTTCATCACTGATTGGATTACTTATATATCAAATAATCAGTTTTTATTTGATTTCTTTTGGATTCCTTTTTCTCTAACTTATCAGGTTTACCACTTATCAGATTGATTAACAATAACATTGATTGGCTTCTATGTCTCTGATTGATTATGTCATATACCAATGTTCATGATGGACTCGATATAATCTTTAAAAAGATTACTTAAAGTCGGTTAGTTTTATTAATTTCGATATTATTCATATTAAAAAAAAACATGAGTAATATCATAAACAAAAGAATAACAAAAAAATAAAATAATTTCATTTTTATCTATGAATCCATATATAATAATCGTTGATGTTCTGATAAACGATGATTACCATTTAAATCAAATTGTGATTCATTTGTTATTCTTGTTGATGGTAAATTCATATTTGAATCTAAATCTAAATAAAATAAAAAATATTTTTAAATATAATAAATTTAAATTACTTTCATTATTTGTACTTAATTCAAATGTTGAATCACGTAATCTTGTATATTCGTAATCATCATCAATACGTCGAGTATTTGAATCAAAATCATTTTTTGACATAACATATAAACATAATGAAAAACTTGTAATAATACAAATAATAATAATAATAAATAAAGCAACATGAACAGGTCTTTGATGAAAACGATACCAAATCATATTTGATGAAATAAAATTTTTTACCTAAAATCGTAAGAATTTAATATATTTAAGAATAAGAAAAAAAATAAATTTACTGAAGAAATTATTGGTGATTTTGTTGAATTTATTTCTTGATGACATATTTGTTTTAAATTAATTAAACGATACCAAGATAAAGTAGGAACACTTTAAAAGAAAAAAGAAATTTATCTATATACAAAATAAAAAAAAAAACAATTTATTTAATTTACCGAGTTAAAAATGAAGAATTTTTATTACATTGTTTTTCAACTTTACGAAAAATACTATCAAATAATAAACAATCAGATGTACATGCATTAGAACCAATATCAACAATATTACGATAACATATCTAAAAATTTACAAAATAAAAATTCTTTTTATAAAATAATAATTTATTTTTACTTCAAGTTGTGGCCAAAATGCATAAAGTATATGAAGAAGATGTACAATTTGATTATTACATTCAGTTGTACTCCATATTTGTTGTTCTTCATAAAGAGTACATAACATTGGTAATAATTTCAATGTTGGTGCACTTATATTCTATATTTTAAAAAAAAAACAAAATTTTTTTTTTGATTATTATTAAATATATACTCTAGGTGAAACTAATGGACATGATGTTGTTTGTACTAGAAGTCTTTGATGACATTTTTCAAGTGAACAAAATGAACGTCCACGTTGTCGTACAACATCAATAGTAAAATGAATATCATTTTTTGTTAAATTATTTAAACACCATTGACCAGTTGGACATAATTTATTTAATTTTTGTACAATTATTCGATCAATAAGTGCATCATAAATATGTTGAAATGATTGAAATTCAATATTAAATTCACGTATTAATGAATAAGTATGATTATCAAATGTATATAATTCACATATATCATTAAGTTTCGTATTTAAATCACATTGTTTTATACGTGAAACAATATCAATATCACGATAATTATTAAATTGATCAACAAGATAACTAACAAGTATATAAGGTGTTAAAGGTTCAGGTGTTGTTGTTGTTGGAATTTTTTTTGATGTATAAGATTTTGTTGTTGATAAGAATAATAATGTTGATTTATTTTTAAAAAAATTTGTACTTTTTTTATTAATTACTATATTTAATGATGTTTGTTTAGTAGTTAATGCTTTTAATAATGGAGATAAAGATGAAGATTTATTAGATAAATTTTTAGTTATTCTTGATGTATTAGCTGAAAATGATTTGTTCATAGAATAAATATTTTCATCCATATATTCTTCTAAATCCATATCACTATTAAAAAAATGTGTATTTGATCGAATCATTCCTATGAACACTAAGATTAATAATATAAAAATTCGATTTGTAGAATACATAATAAAATTCATCATTTTACAAATGTATATTTTCGATTATAGATAAAACTGAAAAGAAACATGACATTGAAAATAGTCTATTTAACTATTGTTTTTTTTTGTATAGTATATCGCACCAGCTGTTTTAGTATGCAAAAAAAACGAAGATGGCCTATCTATTGTTATTTTTCATTTTTCTATCGTTTGATGATTCAAATTAGACATTAAACGTTTTTCTATACATTTTTGTCATCAAGAAAATGCATATGTTTCAAGAGTGAAACATATCCTTTTCTTTTGTGTATGTCTTTTTTTTCGTCTTCAATCGTACCGCATTATTCATTCGTGTCGTTTACACGATTTAAATATAAAATACCAAAGAAACAATTAAATAAGAGATGCACTTGACTTAAAACTGAATTTTGATCTTTTAATAATATGAATATTATGCAAGGTGTGAATGAATAGACAGAAATACAAAACAAAAAAAAAGAAAGAAAAAGAAAGGAAAGGAAATGAACGACACTTTTCATATTCAATTATAAAAACATAAAGTAGCAGAAGGCAAAAATAATAATAAAAAATTTATAATAAGTTCATCTCAAGAACCACAACAATAATAACAATGATAGCATCATATATATATGTATATGTATATACAATAAGTCATTATTCATGCTAAGTGAATTTTACTAGATAGATATTCATTGTCACATTTACATGCAGATGTTTTTTTCCAGGTGCCTCTATACTGTACTATCATTAAGACAATGTGCTGATAATAGTGTGTGATTTTTTAATTCACTCGAAAAAAAAAGAGAGAAAAAGAAATTGTATACAACAAAACAGTAGGTGTTTAATATTTTTTTGTTTTTTTGTTTAGTTTCAATAAGGTAATGATGGAGACATTGTAGTAGATGCTGTGCCTGTTACAGATGATGTGATTCCTGATGATGTTGTACTTGCTGTTGGACTAACCCAATAAGGTGATGATAAATATGGATTAGGTGTAGCAAAATTTGCTGCATAATCATATGTACTTGGATGATTCCAATAAGTTGTATAAGCAGTTGAAGCTGCAGCTGGATGATGATGATGATGTGGCATATGAACAGTTGATGATGTTGCTGCTGCTGAACTTAATGCACTCCATTTAAAATAAGCCGCATGAGCATGAGATGAACGCATCATTTCTTGTTGATATTTAGCATAAGGTGATTCAGGTAATTGTGGTTGATTTAATTGATGTAAACCATTAAAATCAAATTTATATGCATAACGTTTACCATGAACTTTTGTCATAATATTTTTATCATAATAATAACGTAATGCACGTGATAATTTATCATAATTCATATTTGGTTTAGATTTTCGTTCACCCCAACGACGTGCAACTTCATCTGGATCAATTAATTTAAATTCACCATTTGAACCTTCCCAAGCAATAATACTTGAATTTGCACTTGCATCAGCTAAAAGTTCAAGTAAAAATTGCCATAATTGAATTTGTCCTGTACCTAAAACGAAAATAATTAAATATAATTTATATAAAATAAAATAAAATATATACCAGCAGCTCCACCACCAAATCGATGAGCATTATGAGGAAAAAATGATTGACTTGTAAAGGATGAATAAGGATCTAAATAAAGAAAATTAATTAATTGTTTTTTTTTTAATCATTCTTTTTTATTACCTCTTAATCCATGTGGTGATTCAGATTTAACCAATGATGACCAAGATGATGATTGTTGTTGTTGATGAGCATTATGTGAACCAGAATCATTTCCTCCATTTCCACGTCCTGATATATTATCATAATCATTTTTTATTCTCGAACCACCAACATTAGTTGATGATGTTGATGAAGATGTAGACGAGGGAGTTGTCGTTGTGTGATAGCCAACTTAAAAAAAAAAAGGACAATTAAATGAACATCATGTAGTACTCTAACAATCAATTCTCTGATTGTCAATCGATTTGATTTAGGAATCATACATAAAAAAAAAAAAGAAAAGATTATTTTATTCGATTATTGTTGACTTTTTTCAATAAAGTTAGTCAAGGAAACAAACGACTGATAATTAAGAGCTAAAAAAAAAGAGCGGCATTTTACTCTTTCTTCTCCCACCCGCTGCTTCATTTTGATAACACACACACACACACATATATACACAAAAATAAAATGAGCAGAAGCGAACAGTCAATCACAATATAGTGAAAACAAATGTCTTCTAGATATCGATGAACAGATGATAAAATAAATTTATCAATGTACTATTTCTTAAAGATTATATAATTTAAATTCAATAAATATTAAAAGTGTTATTAAATAAGACGAAAAATCAAAACTTAAAAATCAGATGTGTCAATTTTATCGACAGCTTGTTTTGCTTACTTTTTTCACTTAAATACATTTCGGTAACAGTAAGCACTTACATGTGAGGAAAAGAAAGTTTGCTATGTTTCACTTCTATCTATCTAATTATTTGCGCAAATCTTTCAAGAGCTCCCTAATCTTATATCGACACTTGAACTAAGCTAAAGACAAAAGACAAATAAACTTTTCTCAAATGTTATCATTTTTTTCATCATGTTTTTTTGACAAAGAATAAACTTACTGTTATTGGAAACATTCGATGTTGTGCCAACAATGCCTATAGGTGTCCAGGCGTGCTTTGATGGTTCTAAATAAGATATATAATATAATTATATTGAAAATATTATTACAACTAATATAAAAATGAATAGAAATATTTTTTTTATACCGTTTTTATAGTCTCAATTTCCTTAATATATTTTTCTCTTCTTTTTTTTCCCTCTCCTTTTCTTTTTTCGTTTTCCTTTATGAACGGATGTGCTCAACTTGTTGTATCATCGGTTTCCTTCTGCTTTCTCAAATATGACTCGAAAAATATCTATCAATGATATTAGTTGTAATAACTAGAGTGATGCGAATAGTAGCGGCAATGCCATCGTTGTCGTTTCCTTCTCCTTCTTCTTTTTTCAAAACGGAAAAACTTCGATTCCTGTTCGTGCGTACAAACGCATGGACTCAGTTAAAAGCGGACGGAAATCTTGGCTTCCTTACATAGAGCGAGTCGCTTACCAGTGAGCATGATGTGTCGACGTTGTTATGTGTATGTGTATATGTAGTTGTGGGACGGACGAGAAGAGAGGACGCCTTTAAGTCCCGGACTTCCTTGAAATCGTGTCGACGACCGACAGAGAAAAGAACTTTTACGGAAATGCAATGCCCGATTAAGAGAGATTGAATCTCCGTTGCCGCCGTCACTGCTATATTTCTTCGTGTAGGTTGACGACAATGTAGAAGTAGCAATGACGAATGAGGAGCAGAAGGAAGCAGGAACTGAGGCCTTTCCGTCTCTCTTTTTTTCTCTCTGTTTCTCTCCCTTTCTCATATGAAAAAAAAAGAAAAATCATGACATGTATGCGTGTGTGTTTCTGCATGCCCGCACGTCCAATGAAATTTTTTAACCAATCATAATTGTTCTTATTCATCAAGATGAGCCTATCTACGTGTTTGCGTGCGGGTGGAATGTCTGCTCGTTCTCTTTCTCATTGAACATTGAAGTAATATAGAGAAAAAAAAAGAACGATTGGGTGGGTGTTATATTTATTTGAAGATAACGAAATAACAAGGTTTTATGTGAGACTATTTTTTTGCCTTGATTATATATTTTTTTTTCGGTTGAAAATTTAGAACATCTTATTGTTTTAATATTTATAGTTTGAACAATTTATTTGATCTTATATATAGTATCATCGTATTTTATTCGATATTTTTGAGAAATAACAGAAATAAGCATCTCTTTTTCGCTATGTCTTCATTTGGTTCTTTTTTTTTCACTCATCGCTCTATCTAGTGCATATATTGTCTCTTCTTCTTCTTCACTACACAAAGTTCAAGCATCAGCAGTGATTTCCTGTATGTTGACTGGATGGCTCGTTTTTTTTAGATTTGTCATGCCAATCTTTCTTTTTTTTTCCTTTAGCATTTTCTCTTTTTCTTTGCCTTTTATTTCTCTTCTGGCATGTCTTTATGCGTGTGTATGTGTTTGGAAACATTAGCAAAGTCTGTGCACATACATATACACCCTAGGATGCAGAGAAAATTGACTTCCGGCCTAGAATTACACGAGTGCTGTGCAGTCTATTAGCTGTTGATGTGAAGAATAAAAAAAAACATAGTTTCTTTCTGACTTTTTTTTTACTATCAGGTGTAGATATAGCAATTTAATTTGAAAAATAACAGATTGATAAAGAGAAAAATAAAGAAACTTGAAAATACAAAAAAAAATTTATCTAGAAAATATAATGAAGATCAATATTAAAATGAAGAAAATAAGGAAGCAAATGTAAATTAGGACACTAGGCAATGAAAATAATAATGTAGGTGGAAGAATGTCGTTTCTAAACTGCATACGAAATGAGAAACATTTCCGGTGCCAGTCAAGCAGCTTTTTGCTTACGCATTGAATGTCAATAACATGTTGTCGTTTTCTTATTTATTGACGTCACATTGAAAATCCGAATTAAGATTCAAGAATTTGTTCAAACAGAAGCAATATAATTAAATAAAAATGATCATTATCATATGAAATTTAATAATATTGTCAAAATACTGTTTAGATTAAGATTATAGTTTTGAATAAATATATTCGTCAAATGAAATTTCAAAAAAAAGAAAATTAATTAACTAAAGATTTTCAAAATTGTATAAAAAAATATATTGATCAATCTATCATCGATTAAATTAAAAATGATATAATAGATAATTGAGTTGATATCAATAAAATTCATTCATATCTATTGATAGAAAATTTAATTTATTTTTGAGTTTTAATTATTCTTGAAAAAAAAAAATCTTTTGCATTGATTTAATTGACTCTCACTCATTTTCTTTCCCACCTATTGACATAAACATATATTGATATACATATATTTATCATCCAATCGCAATATGTACATAAACATATATATGTGAGCTAATCGTTTTTCGTTTTTTTTTCAATTGCATAATCAACATTACTATCGATTATTATTATCGATATCATGTCAAAATGAGACCTACCCTCCCCATCAAATATTAGTCTCGTGTGCACGCAATGATGCAGGTGATTTACTTTCGAATGCATGAGTAAACGGTAGTGCCTAATTAGGCTAACTGTCGTTCTATAATAATGACGATGATGATGATGATGATTTCTTGAGAAGAAAAATGTTTGATCTGTGAAAAAAAATAATAAGGTTTTTTTTCTTTGTTGTTTTATATAAAGAAAAGAAAAGAAAAGAAGTTGAAGGAAATACCTCAACAGTCAAGTGTAAATAATGCCCTATTAAAAATATGCTTGAATGAATCAGGAAAAAGAAATGATGAAGGCACGTGCTAATAATTTCGAAGACAAAGGTGTGTATATGAGCGGCTAATAATAGCAAATTGCTCTTACATCACGGCTGATTGACAGAGTACGACAACAATATTGTTCGTTGATGAATAACACGCACTAATCGCTCAATCAATCGATACAAGGTTAACTGCACACAACAGGCGGTCGTTCTTCTCATAAAATATATAAACATGCAGTTCAATTTTTATATTTCTTTTAGATATTTATTGAATGATGAGTTTGATGTATAGAGGATTTGATTAACATGTAGGACATGGAGGCACGTGCATTGATTCGTTTGATGAATTCACATTACAACAATGAGCAGATGCTATTGCCGCCATATCCGGACGGAAATCGAATATGAGAGAACTGTATTATATTGTACTTGTCGCATAAAGTTAAAAAGGCTGTTCGTGATAAGTCACTTGATATTTGTTGTTCATCATCATCATGATGATTGTATATTGTCTATCATACTAGTTGAATCATCAAAATCATATAGAATTATTGCATCTGCTTATTTTTATGAATAATTTATTATTCATTTTTCACTCAATTATGTCTTCTCCACTTGACCTGATCTATTAATAAGTTTGTATAAAAAGAAAAAAAATAATAAGTGACTATCATTGGCGTCAATAAGGTATGAGATTTCTACTAGGCAAAAAAGAAAATAATAAAAAATGTAATGACATATGTTCATAAAATTTGCTTGTTGTTTTAACTGATCGTCGACTTATTGTCACATAATGGATAAAATAGCCTTTAGCAAAAAAGAAGGTGGAACATATACGATCTTATTGATTTCATTGAATGATTAATAGATGATAATGTTGCTCTAGACAGTGTACCATCAAATTCCATGATTTGTTTAGTGCAGTCATCTGTAAAAGAGAAAGAAAAGGAGGAAGCAAGAAACTCCGCCTTTTTATTTTCGTCTGATAGAACATCGAATAAATAAGAGCAATGATATGGAATGTCTTATCATCTGCTTATTGTAAGAAAAGAAAAACAGTAAGAACGATGAGCATCATAAGGCTTATAAGAAGAAATATGAAGCGAAGTAAATCAATCGAAAAAGCGAAAGCTAATCTTGTTTTCTGATATGTCTATCTGACAATACTCATGAGACACAAATAATAAGAGGAATGTCAATTGAAAAAAAAAATTACTTTTCTTATTTAATAAAATTGATATTGAAATATAATTATAAAATAAAATTTGTTAATATTTTTATAATTTAGACAACTAATAGTAAAAATATCAATTAATTCATGATTAAATGTGTTACTTCTTTAATAAATAATTAGATTTAAATGCCTTTTAGTTGATTAGCAGTTAATTATTCATTCACATTATTTATAGATGAATAAATATTTTAGATAAAAAAACATGTTCAGATTTTTTTTGTTTATGTCAAATCTTAATTTATTATTTATACATATATAAGATATCTTTTGACTAAAACAAAAAATGTATATGAGAAAAAAGCAATTTTTTTTGGATTTTATTTTGAACAGGAAATAAAAAAAATTATGTCACCGACAAGATCAAACATGAACATATGCATATGATCGGTCAACTGGGATTTTTTTTTTGTGTCATTTTACTAAATCAACAACACATTTGCTATCTGTTATTTTCTGCATTCCATGTCTTCATTTGTCTTTTAGTAATGTGTGAAAATACATTAGACTAAAAAAAGACATCTTCTTTCGTTGTCTTTCATTCAATCGTGTTGATCGTCTTATGACACCATTGATCCACGACGACGACGACGACGACAACAATCATCTAGACGTTCTATCCATCATGAAAAATGAATGCACATTGACATTGACGTGTGACTACCGGTGTTCGCTCACAAATGAACACATACACATTCAACTGAAAATGCGATTTATTTAGAGAGTAAATACAATGACTATAGTCAATGAAGAGAATGAATACAAACGAAACAAGTTTTTATGTAATAAAAATATGTCAAATCAATATGTTATTTAACGCGTTAAACTGGAATTGAGTTGTTGATGAATTAATGCTTAAATTAATCAACTATACTTACATTGTTATATGATTATTCAGAGAGAAATTTAACGTTTTTATATTATGTATTTATTTTAAAATAAATATTTAAGAAAGATAAATATTAAATTTTATATCATATTTTTCTAATTTAATCAATAAAAAAATGAACTTACTTTTTTTGTAGTTCACTTCACATATTTCTAATAATAAATTCTATAATTAGTAACATACTACAATTATTCTATTGATGACGCACGACATAAAGGAAATATTGAAAGAAAATTATTAATCTTATTTCTGTTGTTAGATTGTCGCTTTTGTTCGAACCTTTTTTTTTAGTAAAATAAATGAAGCAAAAAAAATAATCTTTTATTTTTAACAATATGACGTACTTATTGACAATATTTTAAAAGATATTTTTTTAATTAAACTTAATTAATGTTTAATTTTTTAAGATATTTGCAAGTTACCTCGAATATTGTATCTAAATACCATTATACTATACTGAAAATTTGAAAAATCAATCACTATCTCTCTCCTTTTACAATTTCGAGTCGACGACTCACTCTAGGGTAGTTCTAGAAAAAATTGAATATCTCTTCCATACTTTGACCAAAGGGGCTGACAAGTACTATAGTTGCTGCAAATAAAGAAATGTAATTTTTCACGAATTTTATGTCGTTACGAATGGATTAATGGCAATTATAAATGAAATATCTTTAATGATTAATCCTTACATTATTTCAGATGAATTTCATTGAGAAATTGAAATTTCAAATAAAATAGATAAGAGGTAACAATAAATTCAATTAATTTTAAACTGAAATCCTATTTAATACTCATTTAAAAAAAAACGAATGTGTGAGTAGATTTTTCTGCTGATTTTCAAAAAAATAAAACATTGAGAAATACCACTTTCAGAAGTGTATTAGAATTTCTAATTAAAGATCTATCAGTAAACTCTATGAAGACTCGTCTAAAATATATGATTCAATGCAATCAAATCATGAAAAACTGCATTTCTCCATCTAATTTCTATCAAGATTTATTCAAAAAATACTTATATTTTTTCTTCTTTTTTTAAAAAGTATTGTAGTTCATGTCAAACATTACATCTTCAAATCGAGAAGATAATTTAAAGTAATATGAATATATGTTATAGCGAGTTTTGAGAAACTATACAACGATATATTCAATCATATATTATACTAAAATATAATATTCTTTAAGATTTAAATAAATGAAGGGAGGTTTGTTGAAGAATGTATATCTTTTAAATAATATAATACCAATAAGTTAAAGATAAATAAAAATCAAACAAAAGTAATTATAAAATCTTTAATCAAAATTGAGTAATAGATATTTGATATAATCTTATTTTATTATATAACTCAATTGTCTATATTTTGTTATTGATATATGAGACAGACTTCTATAGATGATAAGACAGACACATATGTTGTCTCGTTTCATCGTCGATGATTTATCATTAATAGATATTATTCGGATGAATGAAAAATATAATTGAATTACAAATAAAATTTCGATTGATCTTCATTTTCAAAATATATTCAATATGTAAATGTTTATGGCTTATTTTTCCTTGTTTAATATGACAATAACAAAAAAAAACAAAAAAAACGGAACTGTACACTTAGTACATATACGATAGTATTGTTTTATTTTTTTTTAAAATAGATTATAATGCTGTGCATTGATATGAATCTTCAGTTTCTTCATCACCATCATTACTATCACTTTCAGTACTATTTGTACGATAATTAAAATATTTTTTATTGAATGATGTTTGTTTTATTTTTGATATACTTGAAGCATCATGTAAATGTTTTTGAATAGTTGGATCATTAAAATAAGTTCGAACATCTTTTCTTACAGATGTTTCACGAGATCCAGTTGTTTTCATTTTTTGTTGTTGTTGATCTTGTTTGGAATGATTTGATGTTGTATTAAATTTTGATAATGATGGTGTACGAGCACGTAAACGTATTGATGAAAGTGATTCTTGTGATGTAAATATTGTTTGTGGTATATGTTTAGCAAGTGGTGATGTTAATACTGATGATGAACTTCGACGTTGATGATATTGTTGAAATTGTTGACCATGTAATGGTGTTGCTTGAATAAATGTTGGTATACCATGTGTTGAATGTACAATTGTTTTTATTTGAGAAGAAAATGATGTTTTATGTGAATCACACCAACGTAATTGTGCTTGATAACGTTGAAAAAGTGTATCATCATGTTCAAGTGCATAAAGATCAGTTGAATTTGTTATATCAAGTTCAAGAAATGCATAATTTTTCATATCAAATGCAATTATACGTGTATGTTGTTCAACAAGACGATGTAATGTTAATCGACGAAATGGATATCCAACAGATATAGGAACATTTTCTTCTAATGTTCGACTTATAACAAGTTCTGTTATAAGTGGATATTGATGAGTTAATTTACTTAATAATTCAACTGTATATAAACCTTGAATTTGATTTGATGTTGATGATAATGATGATGAATAAGGTAAAAGTGATGTTCGACGTTGAGAATTATTTGTTGGTAATTGTGTATGTACAGGAACAAATACACCATTTATATCAGATTTTAAACAATATTGTTCATCATGTTGGATTGATTTAACTTCAAGATAATCATTTGGTGGTAATTGATTTTTAAATATACGTGATTGTTGATGTTGTGGTAAAAGATGTTTATTAAGTGAATGTGGTAGATTAGCAAGAAGTGTACGTAAACGATTCGTTGATGATGATGATGGTGATGGTGATGGTGATGATACTATTGGTGTACGACATGGTTCAAGAATAGTACCAGGACGAATACGACGAAATGCTGAATTACTATATGCTGTACATGGTTGTAAAGTTGTAAAATGTGAAAATCCAGGTGGTGATGATGAATTAGATTTTAAATGAGTTTGTAAAACACGTACTGATTGAAAAATATTATAACGTGTAATACCATGTTCAACTGGTGCAAAGAGACCTATATTGAAATAAAGTATAAGATATATACAGTTTTTTTTCTCTCTTATATAAGATTTATGATAGGAATATTTTATATTCAATCATTTTATCCTAAAACTAGTTCATTGATACATATAATTTATTATTATTATTATTATTTTTCTTTTTTCGTTCTTCATTTAATATTTATTTTAGATTATACGTGCTTTTCTATTGATTATTTCATTGTTTATGTAAAAAATTTCTTTTTTTTTTATAGAATCCGAAATATTTCTCACATGAAAAAAAATATTCGTCTAAATAATTTAACATCAAAAATAAGATTATACTTAGTAAATATCTTAAATCAATAATGATTCGTTAGTTAAAATATAAAATAAATATATCATTATTAACCTAAATATATGACTAAGAATCATCTTTCTAGTTTTTTGTTGTCTATTAATCGAGTATCAAATTATTATAAATATATATATATACACAAAAAAAAATAGAAAAAAAAGTGTCAAATTTAAGAAATACATGCAATTAACAATCATGCAAATATGAAGAACAAAAAGAAAAAAAAGATTTTTGAATTACGATATAGAAATTTGAGATGATAATTTCTTTTATCTATCGTCGTAAAAAAAAACTTACCATCAAATGAGACTGGAATAGAAAAACGTTCAGTTTCATTTGAAACAAGTAAATATGGATCATTTGTTTGACAAAGTAATATACAATAATTATCACTTGATTCATTTATATCATCATTAATAAGTCTTACAAGACATGGAAGACGATGTTGTTCAATAATTGATGGTAATGTATGTAATTCATAATTATCATTATTATGAATACCACCATGTTCAAAAGGATCACCATTAAATCGTGATGTTACCGCCCACTTCAACATAACTTTTACTTGAATATAAACTTTATTGAATAAAGAAGTGAACCTAAGTGTAGACGATAGAGAAAAGATAAAGAAAAAAGTTAGAGGGACTGTAAGTGATCCGCGTCCGAAGTGCCGTCGATGAAAAAAAATTGAAAAAGATTAAAGACACAAAAGAAAAAGAGAAAAGAAAGAAAGCAATGGATTCCACTCTATTCTTGCTTTTTACTCTTAAAGAATGTGTACTGTATTATACACTGTATGTGTATTGCTTCATTCCCTCATTTTTTTTGCGTTCGTACTATTACTTGCTCTTTGCTTTTTTTTCCTCTCGTTTGTTACGACAAAAGAGAAATTATACCATTCTAAAATGTGTTACTGACAACCTTCACTTCTTTTTTTTTTTTTTTTTGGGTGTTTCATTATGTTTCAAGTATTCTATCAATTGTTTGAAAACATCCATTTTCTATTCAATTGAAGATGTTGTGACTATTGTTTTTTTTGTTTATTTTTATCATTATTCATCGATTTCTTTTTTTTTCATAATTGTAACGAAAATGTTTTTTCCTTGAAATTGCTCGTTTTGCAGTCGTTCACTAACACTAAATGTCTAATGATGCATCATCAGCTGTGACACTCGATAATGATTGTCATTGCCTATATTGTACATAAAACCTTGTATATTCATAATAGGAAAATTACTAGACAACGAACATAAGAATAGCAGTCAACTGTAAACTTCTACTTATTCATAGAATAATAAAATAAGGTTTCGTTTTTTTTCTTCTAACAACAACAATATCCATCCCTACGTTCAAGGACGTATATTATCGATTACGCCATCACTATGAAAGAAACCATAATACAATTCTTTTATTCTGCAAACAATCTATTGTGCGGATGTGTATATGGGTGTTTAAACGAATAGAGAACAAAAATTTATTGTTTTATATACTAGTCGTATGAAGTAACAATAATATCGTGTAATAGAGACATTGATTAATAGAATGGGAATACTTAGAATATTCGGTATTTTGTACGAACTAATTGAGAATATATATTCGTTGGTCGATGTTAGTAATAAAAAGTGATTTGTAAATATAAATTTCAAAGTTATTTACATCTATTTTTATGTTATATTTTTGTAATGAGTAAACGATTGAAATATGATTTTACGATCATAAAAATAGACATTTTTTACTATAAGTCTTCTATGTATAATTAACATTTAAGATCATTTGTTGACATTTTATCACAATTCAATAATTTAAGTCATGGTTTATATTTCATTGTATCTAGTGAAATATATATATATTCAAATAAGAAATGCAAAGTCATATATATATATATATACGAAAAGTATAAACAACAATATTTTATTCTAGTGAAATAGATTTTGTTGAAGTGAGAATGATGATAAAATTTATATCAATGTTTTTAAAAAAATAAGTGTATTTATAATTTTATTTTTATCATAAATTATTGTTTTTATTGCCTTTTTATATACAATAAAACGTTGACCATTATCTCTTTCTTGTCAATACCATCGGTTCGATGGTGTAGCGGTTATCACGTCTGCTTTACACGCAGAAGGTCGCGAGTTCAAACCTCGCTCGAACCTCTCTTTTTTTTGCTATTCTTCACATATATGTTTTTAGAAATGTCTTGGTTTTCTTTTGTTTCTTGGATAAGAACTAGATGTCGCCAATACACACATAATATTCGATTATTTTCTTTTTTCTTTTTTTTCTTGGAAATTTCATAAAACTCTTCAATCACCTTAAATACAATTGATGTTTATGATTAAACGGATGTTATTATAAAGATTATTAGGTTTGGAAAAGAAAAAGAAGGAGGAGTTAGAATGGAATGAAAGTGATCATCACAGTCAATTTTAGAAAAACAAAATGATATTGACTTTACAATGATAGTTAGAAAAAAAAAATTTTGTCATATTTTTTTTTTATTATCATGTCAACAGGAAATCAAGAGTAATAATCAGAATATTCAATGTTTTACTGTTGATTAACAGGAGCTAAGTAATATTTCAACTAAATTATATTCATCATATACTAATTTTACCTTGCCTATCTGTCATATTTTTTACTTATACTAATGTATATACATGCAACAGCAATAGTTCATCACCCTCACAGATGAAAAATAACAATAAAAACAAATTATTTATTTCATTATATTCTATATAATTTTTATTATATAAATTTTGATTTTCAGATGAAGTCTTCAAAACCTATAAACATGATCATTATAACAATATTATTCATGTTATTTATAATTCCTATACAATCAATACCAGAAAGTCATAAACGATGGACATTCAATAGTTGGCGATTACAAGGTCATCGACAACCAACATCAACTCCTATAACTGGTTTGTTTGATTATTTTTTTTTCAAAAGAATTTCTATAAGATATATTCAATATTTAGAAATATTTTCTTCAACAATATCAACTGATATTAATTCTCAAGATCAATTTTTCAATATTGATAATGATGAGGATCCATATAATATACTTTCACGTCTATTAAAATTTTTTCAAATTTTAGATCGTGAACAAAAAGACATTGGTAATAATTCATTTTAAAAATATCTTAATCTATATTTTGTCTAGAGTAATAAAAAAAATAATACGTGACATATTAAACGAAAAAAAAAAACAAACATTTTTTTTTTTCTTTATACTAAATTCTTTTCTTTTATTTCAAAAATTATTGATTATTAATATTGTTGTATAATCTATTGCATTTGGCATTTGCCTTGTATTTGTGGTGCAACAAAATCAGCATCATAATAATGATTCCATTCACTAATTTTTAACTAAAATAAACACTCTAAAATTGCCTCTTTTTTTTTCGTAAAATTATACTTACATTGTTATCAAATTTAATCACAATAATACCTCGTAAATTAATTTGACAACCACCTCTACTAACAGCTCTTACAGTAGATTCGAAAGCAACCTTTTATAAGAAAAAAATTAAATTAATATATATATAAAAGATAAATATACTTCATTATTTCCGGACCATAATTCTAAAGGATACCATCCATTACCTTGAGGACCAAGATTTTGATTCCATGTATTACAATGTTTTTCAATAGCATCAGAACCAACAAACGGTGTTGATCCAACAGGTGAACGAACAACACCATTAGATAAAAAATATGATGTCCATAACGTACAATTTGATTTAACACCACTTCGAGCTTCTACTAATTCATAGACACTATAAAAATCAATGATTTAGAATAGACTCTTTTTTTTAATAAAATTTTTTACTAACGTGCTTCGAAGATCAGCTTTTACATATGTTAATACGATAAACAAGAGAATACTTGATGACAGTAGAATTTTTGAAAACATTCTTTACTTTATTTTACCGCGCAAGTTTCGTTTGAAATATAGCTAGTTTTTAAAATAATAAATGATATTATCTTTTGTTGCGGTCTTTTTAAGATTATTAACTAACTCTCTTGGTTTCTTATCAGTATGAAAGAAAAATGCAAAGAAATGATGATGAAAAAAAATGCAAATATGTTATGTAGGTCAGATAACAAAGTAAGAATTTTCTCTTGATTATTTATGACCAAGGACTTTTTAATTGTTTCAAGCATATAGAAAGTTATTGATGATAAAAATTTTATTCAAACCTCAAGCAAATTTTTATTTAAAAAAAACATATTTATCAATTTTTCATTATATTAACAATAATAATGCGCACTTTCATATAAAAATGATATCATTTAGATTTTTCCTACTTCCACTTATTTTATTTATTATAATATTTATATTAATTTCACTAATTTTTTGCATTTGGATAATTTGCTTTTATATACCATTAAATCGTGTATGTATACAATCTAAATCATTTTATCAAACTAAAAAAAGTAAAACTATGAATTCAAACAACTTTCTCGACGATGATATTCACACCAATAAATTATCCAAGTTTATTTATTCAAATAATTCTAAACAAGTGAAAAAAACAACATTACATCCAAATATCCATCGTTTTAAAATATGAACTATTAGCGATGCAAAAAAAAGAATATTGAATGAGGATACCTTCAGATGATTGACGACAGGTTTTAAATCTTCGAAATTCTTGAACAATTTCAGTTTAAACTAATTCTTTGTTCACTTGACATATGATTCTGAAGTAAAACAGGAAAGTTACATACTGACTACGGTTTTTTGACACTATAAATGTCGAATTTCGTCGTAAGATATCAAAATCACGGACGTCATTTTGATACATACAGTATTTATGATTTATAATAAGATGGCAAAATTTTATGAAAACACTTATAAAATATATTCAATTCATATTGTGTTAGGAAAGAACTTGTAATTTTTCACAAGCACGACTGGTGAGAACTTTTTTGAAAGATAAATAACTTCTGAAGGGATCATGTACAGTTAGACAGAGACGAAGTGTTAATGAAAATTTATGATGGAATAATCAAAAATTACAAAATTGTCTAGCATAAAACAATAGTCATTCTGCCAGAATATTTAAACTATTGTTGAAACTTTGTTTTCGCCTTTATTTAATACCTCAATTTGTCTCAAAAATAAAAATTAACAAAAATAATTTGAATAAAGTCTGCATTAACTTGTTGACGTTGGCAAACAGTACTAATGAAGCTTTTCTTGTGTCAATGCTTTCACTAGCCAGCACTGATTATGGAACTTTCTTTTAGAACCATTACCATAGTTCCGGAACTATTCAAAATATTCTGTTCTTCGCCTTAACAGATCCTTGAGATTGCGAGTGGGGATAAATGTAACGGTTGAAGGCGAGGATGAAGGTGTTTAACTGAGAGTGAAGAGAAGGGTTGGTTCAGGATATAGGGGGTTTTGGTGATGAGGCTGACTATCTGGTGATGGTGGCTATATTTTTCTATAGAAAATTTTAAAAAATCTTCGCTTTTTTATGAAAAGATAGAGCATCTTTGACTCTGTTTTTTCTAGGGTATTCGATCACTGTTCAAGTAATATCATAATAACAAAATTTCGATAAAAACTGTTTTTATTAAAAATTAGCTGGTAACATTATATTATAATGAATGTAATACTTTTGCATTCCACTTTATTATTATTTAAGATGTTGCTTTAAAAAAACAAAATATGCCATCAGATGTAGTGTGAAAAGCTCTGCAATTTAGAAAAATCGCTTATTTTATGGTTATAGTTTTTGTTTTCAAAATAAACAAAACTCTGAGCTACCAAATTTCGACAACGTAAAAATAAGATTGATTTTTGATAATTGGCAAACTCAAATTTTTTTGTACCTTGTCCTTGTATAATTTTTCTTTGTGAATTGTAGAACTTTTCACGCTGCATCTTGTAGTGTATTTTGTTTATATTATAAAACATATTAGGTAATCAAAATTTGAAAAAAGACGCGTTCGGACGCGTTTAATTTTATGCGTTAGAATGCATTTTCTAACTGCTTTTTTTTAGATGAAATGAATGATGTTATGACTAAGTTGAAAGAATATTCAGATATGTACTTTGTGTAAAAACGTCGTTATGTCGCATAAGATTCTATGCTACCTTTTGAAAGGAATACTTTGCTGTATCACACTCGAAATAAATCACTTAAATATCTCCGCTTTAAAGATAAATTTGATGACTATAGTTAAGTAGAATGTGTTTAAATATTACGACAGAAAGAAATAGTTGTGTAACAAAAAGAACAAGTTTTATTTGCTTAAAAAGATTCCTTGATCAAGTTGAAAAAGTTGTAAATATGATGATATCTGAGATAGCAACTGTTAAATAATTTCTACGTATCAGTCAGTTATAAGAAGCTTTCTTAAATTTTTAACACAATTTCTTGTGATCCATCTTTACAGTATTATCTTTATAGTATTTTTAAGATTTTTCTTCAGATCACACACATCTTATAAACATACTGGCTAGGACAGCCATATGTGTATTATCAAAAGAAATTTCATTTTTAATTTATTTCAGAAAAAAATGCAAGTTTGTTTTTCGTCTTTATAGTGCTCTACTCAAATTTTAGTTCAATGTCTTTTCTTTTCGCGACTGATTCTTTATATAGATTGCTGAGAAATATTGGTTGCTTTGTGTTCAACAACAGCTTGAGCGTGTACATGTTGTGCCAAAGTTACAATTTCGGTGGACAAATTTGTCAAGGTTAATACTTTGATACAAAATTTTGTCCAAGTATCTCAAAGCAAACGTATGCTAAACAATTATCTATTCATTGATAATATCATGATCAAAATATATATTTATAAATAATTTTTCATTTCAAGGACATACACGTAGTTTTTTTAAGGATAAGTAACTTAAAGATTATTCAAAAGAATTAAAAATTATACTTCGTTGATACTTTTCATGATTACAGTTTATATCAGATCTCATTAAACTATGTATTTTGTGTAATGAATTTCTCAAGTATTATTACTCTGATTTATAGTATATTTTTCATGCAACTATGAAAAATTACAGAATTTCTTTAGAAATGCTTTGAAGTTCTACTATCTTGTTGTTCAATTTAATGTGAAATCAAATGACTAATAATGGACTTAAGATGAGTGTCTGTTGAACAGTGCAAATGAAGTCATGGAAATTTACTATGAATATATAATAACTTAGTATTCAATCAATTTCAAACAACTACAACAAAATATTGCAAATGAAATGAGATGCATTTATTTGCATAATGTCGACGTCTAAAAATTCATCATACCTTCGATCTAATAGTGGCTTAAATATATCAAAATATAAAAATTATGAAAAAAATCGTCGTTTTATTGATCTTTCCAATAAATATAATCACTTCGTATTGACAATCCAATATACCGATTTATTGACCGTTCTCACCAGAATTGTGTTACTGAAAGCATTTTATGTTCAATTCCTCTATTGGAAATACTTGCAAATATTTCAAACATAAAACACATTAACAAAGAAACAAAATTTTTGAAGGGAAACAGAAAGACAGTTGAAGAGTCTGTGAGCTAAATTGCATTGTTTCGTTTTGACTGAAATCGAATTGTGAATGATGATTTCTTTCCATTTATATTTCAAGGGCCAAATTAATTTCCATTCTCAAGGTCTTTCAACAGAAACATAATTCAACTTATCGATGCGTTGGAAATTGGTCAGAATCTCTTTCTTGATCTCCTGTTTTTCTACCTAATCAAGCTAACAGCGCTCACACTGCTGTTGATAATATATATAGTCAATATCGATGTTAATGTTAATAGGAAGGAACCACTATTTTCGAATTTTCACACGAATAATATAAGCTATGGAAAATCCAAGGTTACCAATCGATAGAACTCGTCGAGTTCTACTCTGGAACTTTCTGAACAGCTGGAGCACTTTCGTGGGCGAATGTCTGCTAGATTTACTCAAATCTGCTGCTAACTTCACCTACGTGCTATTACGTGTAATATCATCTAAGTATGATATTGATGAAGGTGAGCACTACATTAGTGTAATATCACATAAGTGATATTGGTGAAAGTTAATTTTATATAGGTATAATATCACGTAATCGTGATATCAGTTAATGTTGATTCTATATGACTATGATGTTATCAAGAGATGGTAATATGTGGAGTGATGATCTCAGTACCATACATTCTTAAGCGATCTCTGTAATTAGCAGCACACCAATATAAAAGTTTTTGCAAGTTTTCTTACCTTTTAAACTAGTGAAAGTACTTGCTAACTATTCTAAGTTAACAAACAATTGATTGTGGTTCAAACGCAAAATGACTCTATTACTTCAGGTTTTTAACTCATTTGATTTTTTGCATAGAAAACACCTGTTTGTCTTTTTTTGTCTTAATAATATCGATTATTGCTACACTTTTTTCTATTAATGACAATGAAAAAGTCGGTTTTATGTTCTCCTATGTTTTTTAACTCAGAATTAGTACTTGTAAAGAGATGAAACATGTTTTTTCACTTTTCTTGTATTTTGTAACCACTTATATGTTATAGGTACTTTTGTTTCTTTGTATAATATTCATACAAAAACGATACGATACAAGGTCAAAACGTATTATCGAGGGAGAAGAATAAATGAAAACAGTGTATTATGAGGCGAAGAGAACAAATTGTTCGTCATCTATTTGAGATTTTTTAAATCTAGAATTTGAATTTTTATTTATGTAGAAATAGTATTGACAAAGGAAATATTAGAAAACATAATAAAAATTATAATTTTTACAAATATTTTTGACTTCAGAACGTGATGTGTTAGTTTAGAGAAGAAAACTTCTTCTATAAATCTGCATGTATCTTGTTCTGCAGTCAAAAATCCTTGTGAAATTTATGATTGTTTGGTTCGACGCATAAGGCGTGATTCGACATTATTTTGTATGAAACAGCTCAGGTTCGATTTGTTTTTAGTCTTTGTTAAGGAATATTGGAAGTTTAATTTGTCTTCACTACACAGAGCATTGAATTCTATATCATTCCAAATAAGGACCGTTATTCTTTACGAACTATTAGGAACACTATTAGGGTTAAAAGACACCCTGATTCTCTATTGAATAAGAATTTGTTGTACGCAATCCAGCAATAATCAATGTCGTTTGAAATTCTTTTCAATACAAGTCGCTCTAGCTTATATGCCATTTCATAGAGCAAAGAGAAAGTTGAAAACTGATATATTGATTTAATTTTGAGTTAGCCTAAGTTACATAACTTGCATTTCCATAGACAAGGTAGATAAAAGTGCGCTTTTTACTAGTTTTGAATAAGTTTTCATAAGACTGATCCAACCATTAATCAAAACGAACAAAATGTTTGAAATCATTGAATTTTTTTGAAAGTTTTAATCCTGATCTCTCTTAGAAATACGTCAAAAATATGAAATCAAGAGAACAATTGAATTAGACAAAATGTTGAGATGCCGACGAAAGAAATGTCAATAAGTACAAAGAGAAAATGTAAAATATCGATGCACTCTCATGACCAAAATAGTCTTATTGAAGGTGATCTCAAAATAAATATTTATGAAATATCATTGAAGAAAAAAATTCATTTTCTTTTATCATGAGCAATATATTTCAATGAAAGAAACAGAATAAAGATACTATCACACACACAACACATATAAAGACACGATAAAACAGTTGTTTAGTAATCAAAAAGTGAAAGAATAAATGGGAGGAAAAATAAATAACTAAACAAGACAAATAACAAAATAAAGAATAAAAAGGATAATAATCGTTTACATAGAAGACACCACAAATACGAATACAAAAGAAAAAAAAAGAGAATGAGCTGATATTTAGATCCTCCATTTGATCGGGAAGTTTTGTTTTGAGTAATAGATTCTTCCTCCTTTTTGTTTTCTCGAAGACATAAAGTCTTCTATTTTTATGATTTTTATAAAAAAAACACAACAAAAAATAACAGATGTACTCTCAGTTAAAAAACGAAAAAGAAAAAAAAAATCACTTTGGTGGTATCAATTTTGCTTTTTTTATTGTTTTAGATCATTGCACATGAGAACGTTTTTTTTTTTGGAATAAACGAACTAAAATAATAATAGAAATTTTCACAAATATTTTCGTGAGAACTGATCTTGTCGACTTCTATAAATAAATAAAAATAAAAATAAAATAATTTATATTATAAAATTCTTTAATTTACTTGTATGTAAAATAACCAATTAATACAACAATTTGTAAAGCAATTATCACAAAAAATGTGTACGGTCCTAAACATGAAGAATCACCTATACCAGCAACAGTTGGACAATTTGTTTGTTGTGGCTATTTAAAAAAAATATTCATGATATTTTAAATGACAAAAAAAAAGATTTCAATATTCTCATTACTGTTTTATGTAAAAGTGTATTTGTTTCAGATTTAATTTGTCGAATTGTATCTCGAAGTTCATTTAATACTACTGGATCTGTATTTGAACCACTTGCTTGATGTCCTCCTGGACCGACTGGTTGTTGATTATTGATATTTGTTTGAAGATAATTTACTTTTTGTTGAAGATCAGTTAAAACTTGTCTATTCATATTTGAAAACAATTATTTCTATACTTATAATAAAATAAATATCATTATAACTTACGCAAAATTTTGAATAGTTTTTGTCATATCAGTATTTGCATTAATTACTCGATTTATATCTTGAACTCGAGCAACATCCGTAGGTACACCTGATCCACCCTATAGAAAGAAAAATATTTCATAAAAAATATTAATATATGAAGTATTTTACTTGAGCTTGTCCAGATATTTGTTGTTGTCCGCCACCGTTTAATGCTAATCGTTCGACACGTCCCAAAAGTTCAGCCATTTTTCGATCAATATTTGTTAATGATACACGAATATGATCTTGACCTTCTAAGATAACACGAAATTCACGATCATATTCACTTTCATACTATACAAAAAAATAAAAATAAAAATTCTTTAATAATATTATTTATTAAATTCATACTAATTGTTGTTGATTAATTGGTGTTGTTGCATCAGGATGTTCTTTTCGATAACTAAATAAAAAAAAGTAAATTACATCAATAAAATAAAATCAACAAACTCTGCTTGTTGTTTTTTAAGTTCTTCTTCATATTTTGCATATTCTTCTTTATATTTTCTAGCTTGTTCTTCACTTGCTGCATGATTATCGGCTGATATTTGTCTATCCGCATAAGTATATGTTAAAAATTCTAAAACATCATGATCATCAGCTAGACCACCTGTTGCTGCAGTTACACCAAAATGACCAGTTTTAGGTAATTGTGCTCGATCAATACGTGTACAAAATTCGAATGCACTATCATCATGTGATATTCCATTGTTAATATAAATCTTAATAAATAAAAAGAATTATTATAAAATAAAATAAAAAAAAAGGAGAAATATTTCTTACTGTTAATGCTTGATTAATATATTCAATTTTAAGTTTAATTGGTAATGGTTTATTTCGAAAATCTCGAATACAACTTCCTTGAATTTGAGAACTACCATCATGTTGATGATCATAAGCTTTTGTTCCATCATTAATCATTACAGCAACTATTGGATTATTTTGCTAAGAAAACAAAAAAAAAATCAATTTTTTTTCTATTTCATTATTAAAATAATTGATATTTTATTTAATGTATCGGAGTCATGAATCAGCCAAGTGAATATAATCATCATGCTGGGATTAACACTCCGATGTAAATATTTATTATTGCCATTATTGATTAAGAGACACATATCATTGTCTGTTTCCAGACTAAGGACTCTGCCCAATAATGGCAATGCTTTTAAGTAGATTCGAACAAGTGAACTTTTGATTTAACAACGAATAAAACAATGTAACTAGATTAGTTTTATACAACATATAATAGAAAAATAAGTGAAGAATTCGGATTTACTAATCATCTTTCCTCTTTTTTTGTTTTGTTCAATAAAATTCTATTTCAAATTATACGAGAAAAAATTAACAACATGAACATATGAGAAACAATATGAAATATTTTCATGATTATTAACTTACGAGTTGAATTGTCTGAAATATAAGTGAAAATAATTAAACAATCAATTTTTTGTGTTTTTATTTTTTAATTTAATAAAATAATTTCTCTTTTTTTTTATTGTATTTAAAAAGCGAAAAGTAAAAATTAGATTTATTAATATAACTTACCAATGCATCATTGTCAAATGAATCAAGAAAAATGCCTAATCCTTTCCATTGATCATTGGAGCCAAAAACACTACCTTCAACACCTTGTTTTTCCGTAAACCAAATAGCCTAATCAAATAAATAAATAAAATAAAAAAATTTTTAAACGTATTATTTTTATATAATTTTAAATTTATATTATAGATTTTAATAAAAATTCATTTATCTTACCATTCCATCAGCGCCAACACGACCTCGTCCAGTTATACGTAATGTTACATCAGCAACCCAATGATCAGCTGTTAAAATATTTTTACTCCAAATCCAACCTAGAAAATTCAAAAATTTTCTTTTTATACAATAATAAAAATCGTATTTGATATTTTTTCAAACCTCTTTGACTTCGAATTGATGGTGTAACACGCACTTGATCATCACTAGCAATAGCACCTTAATAAAAAAAAGAAGAAAATTAAATTAAATAAAATACTTTTCTTAATCAATAAAACATACTTCCACCAAATGTCCAAAATGGTACAGTTCCATCTTTAAAAGAAAGATGAGGTCCTTTAAATGATAATTTATAATCAAATGTTTTCACTAATTGAGGATTTGTTACAGATGGATCAGTATAAGCAGATACATATATTATTATATAACATAGTGTCAAAATAAACCAAGGAACATTCATATTAAAAGCCTATTAATCTGACCTTAAAACTAAATATATAATCACGCGATTAGGTTCTAAAATACGAAATACAAAGACAAAACTAATGAACAATCATCGACACATATGTGTGTATATTTTGATTGATCCAGGTAAGAATAATTATTTAACGTATCATATGTTTATATTTTTAATAAATTATATATAATGATTAAAAGTAACATATTTTTTTCTTAAAAAAAATTTCTTCAATATTATTTTGACAAAAAAAAGTTTTTAATAAATAAAATCAAAATCTTGCTGGTTGGATGAATCTTTTATCCAATAGAAAAAAATTTTCTTTTTTATTTCTTTTATAAAACCTATTCTTTCATCTATTGTTTTAAATAATTGAATTTCTAAATGACTAATTCAACAATTTCTTCTGTATTTAGTACAACTATTATATCCGATGATCCTCCATTAAAATATGAAAATAATATTAATTTATTCGAATTATTTTCATCATCATCATCATCAAAAAATACTCCAATATTAACATCAGCATTTAATAGTTGTTATCAAAAAGCTGTTCTTTCATTACATGAACATATTGAAGAAATTGATACACAATCATTAACAAAAAATTCATCATCATATAATGTAAATGAAGATGATTTTGATGCCACTATTTATCCTGATCGTTCATTAACACCATCATCAATAACAATATCACAATGGCGTCATGAACAATTTTTAAATGAAAAATTTCTTCGAATATTTCTTCCATTAGTTACAGATAATATGTATGAAATTGTTTTACATTGGCTTGAACTTGAATTAAGTAATGAAGAAGAACGTGGAAGTAAAAATAAACAAATAAGAAAAGATTTAAAAGAAAAAATTTTTCAATTAAAATCAAAAGAGAAATCACTTAATATTGATTTATTATATGAATTAAGTGGAAATTCACAAGATGTTTTAATTGAACAAGTTGATTGGAAATTAATTGGAACTAAAATGAGAAGTAAAGGAGGATTTAAATATTTTGATGAATATTCATTAAAACGTTTTTGGATACATCGATGTCAATATGGATTAAATAATTCATGGTCAGATCATGAAGATAATATATTAGATCAATTAGTTGAACAATATGGTTATGGAAAATGGAAAGATATTTCACAACATGAAATATTTCAAGTAAAATATATTTAGAAAAAATAAATTAAAATAAAATTCTTCTTGAGATTATTTAGACAAATAAAAAATCACCATTTATGTGTGCACAACGATATATGACAAAAGCGAATAAATTACATGCAAGACGGTAATAAGAAGAATTATAGATATCTGAAGAAAAAAAAAATATTTCAACGATGATTTTCTGGGCGTTTCTTTTATGAAAGAAATATGGAAGAGCTCAAAATTAAATGAGAAAATGTTCAGTTTTAGAACCCTATAAACTAGAACAGGAAAGTCAAAAATAATAACACTATAAAGGGTGTCCCAGAAATTCTGTAACAATTTTTGAAACTCAACGTTCTCACGTCCAACAAGAGCAAACTTCTTGAAACTTTTTGGCTAAATATTGTACTTAACCTATACTAAATAACTACAAAGTTTGAGATGTATAGTTCTTACTATAGATGAGAACAAGTGACAATATTGTCATGTACTATTTCTTAAATTTTTCCACCCGTTTTCGGAGTGCACCAAATTTTTTATAATAATTTTTTATTTCATCTTAGTCAGATGATATGAGCCTGTATTTTTTTATTTAAAGATTTGCCGTGAAAAGCTGTATAAAAATTATAATTACAAATTTCTGATATGGTTAAAATAATAAATCTCCATGATAGTATTACTTCTCACCATATTTTACGCAATCAAATACAGATTTGGGAGACTCTTTTGTTTTCTAATAGGTGTTTATTTATTCAGCTTTCAATGGCGCATCTTTTGAAAAAAAATCGAGATTTTATCATTTTGTCCAGCTGAGATACATACGATACGAAAAGATCTTCTAGACGTGTTTTATTACGAAAAATATAGTGGGAATTATTACTATCATACAGATTTTTTTACTTTGACCATGACAGAAATTATTAATACAAGTCAATAGAAATTTGTTATTGTAATTTTTATACAGTTCTTCATGGCGCATCTTTTAGTGAATAAATCAAGATCTTATCATCTACCTGAACAGAGATATGTACATTTTGGCAAACTCGAAATAGAGAAAAATTCAAGAAATAGTACATGACAATATTGTCACTAGTTCTCATCCATAGTAAGAGCTATAGATCTCAAACTTTGTAATTATTTAGTATAAGTTAAGTACAATATTCTGCCAAATGTCAAGAAGTTTGCTCTTGTTGAATGCGAGAACGCTGAATTTCAAAAATTGTTACAGAACTTCTGGGACACCCTTTATACATTATGTAGGATACTCACAGTGCAAAATTTTCAAGCGAAAGTTTTAAAATCCTAGAAAAATGTTAAAATCCGTATTACTTTATAATACTAAGAGAATTAGATCCAATAATCTGGTTTTCCGTTAAGTTTTTTAAACTCTCGTTTGAAAATTTAAAAAACACATTTGATACAGCTTAACGAATTCTATCCAATCATCATTTAGAAAAAGGTCAAATAAATTTTGTTGAAATTTTTCAGTATAGGTACCTTACATATCGTATAAATATCTGCAAAAATTCGGACATCTTAATTGCTGCACGTCAATGACTAGCCACAATTATAATCAAAAATTTTTGTAGATATATTAGTTTAATAGTTATGAGCCAAACTTTTACATACCTAAAAATTAAGTTTAGAAGAAAAAAATTAACGTTTTTTTTGCAGTTATAAGCTTCTTCAGCACATAGATTTATATTAGCAATATTTTTGTATAGAATTAAAGGCAAGATTATTTTCTATATAGTGAAATAAAAACAGTTGTTTAGAAATGACCGAATTCATTTTTCAAATTTCTTTTTCCATAGAAATTATGATCATGATTCTTCTCAAAATACTCATTGCTGACAAATGTCTTAGAGAAAATGAATGATTAGTAAATTATTCTATTAAGAAATGATTACTTTTCCTTTCATTATATATAAATATTTTCCAAGTCGAATATTTTATCAACCTACTCTTTTATTATTCATTTCAATAATTTAGAAAATCATTATCTAAAGAATTCTAACTGCTTTAAAATTATTCAAAAGAAAAGAAACATTCATTAAATTAGATTATTTTATCAGTGACTATTGTGATGTACAAGGTCAGAATAGTTTGATTTTATCATATTAAATAAACGTTCTAGTACCATTGAGCTCTTTTTAATCGTTTAAGTATTGAAATCCATTGTTTCCTTTTGTTTATAAATATTTTCAATGATAAGAGTATGTCATCAGATAAAAAAAAACCTAGAAAAGACTAAAAAAGAATTTAATATTTTGTTATTCTATTCATAAAAATAGTTCCATTAAAAAAAGTTTCTAGGTCGAATAGGTAATATAATGAATTCATGCGCGTTTAACAAATAAAAGAATGAAAACAATTCTAATTTCCTTTTTATATAATCAAAAAAGTCTAAAAATATTCATTTTTTTCAAGCGTTAATTCTCAAGAGAATTTCTTCAAACGTACAACGGGTACTTTCATATAATTATTAACTATAATTCTTTTTTATATAACATATTCTATGAATATTAAAAAAAGTACTCCGATAAATTAAACACTTCATATAACTTTTATAGTTCAGCATTTTAAAAACATTAAATTGATGTATATTTATTGTATTTTTTTTTTGCAATAATAGAAATAATATTTCTAATCAATTAATATTTTGTTTATAGATATGAAATTTACAAATAATTTTATTTTTCTAGACGTTTTTCACAAAATGAAAAAGATCTTCTTTCATTAATGTATAAATATCGTTGTTCAGTGAGAAAAGATTATCGTTTTTGTATATCTTATGCTGCTTATTTTCTTGGTGATCGTTCAATACGTGAAATAACTCATACATGGACATATCTTAATCCTGATATTGAAAAAAGTGCATTTACACCTGAAGAAGATGCTATTTTACTTGAACATATTAATCAAACAACACCTAATTGTTGGTCAACAGTAGCTACTAGTCATTTACCTCATCGATCAGCTGTTCAATGTCGACAACGATATCTTCAATTAACTAAAACTCGATCAACTGAAAAACCAAAGAGAGAAGTATAGATTTACAAAAAAAAACAAATTTCTAAAGTAAATATAAAAAAATGAATATTTTTTTGTTTTAGATAAATGCTATTCGTTTAGCAAATTATAATCAATGGTTAGAAAAACAACCAATATATATAACAAATTTTCTTAAAGAATTTTATTTAAAATCTCGTTTAACTCGTTTACAAAAATCCATTATTGAAATTCATTCAAATAAAATTAAATTATTAATGGACAAATTTTCAATTAATGAAACTAGACCAACGAAATATTTACCATTAAGAGAATTAATTCTTAAACTTAATATGCCAACAGTATCTATTGATGAAATTTATACAAAATTTGTGAATAATATGTGATATATATAAATTAATATATATATATTTTTCTTATTTTTTTTGTCTTGTTTGTTTGTATGAAATCAAATGAGTATATACATGAAACAAAAACAAAGATAAAGAACAAAAATATATGAAGTTATTCCTTTTTTTTTCTGTTTGGTATTCTAATGAGATTTATGATTTTCCTGTAGTTAAAAAGGAAGAACAAAAACAAGAAATAATCACAGTGATGATGAAGGACGCTGTTCATTTTTATAGGCATGAAGTAAACGTTTTTTTAATGGTATACTAGGACCAGATGATAATGATGATGATGTGGATATAGAAGAGGAGGAGGAGGAGGACGTATTGGATTGATTAGATATAGTTGAATATGAACGTTGTACTGGAATTTCATATATATCTGGTCGACTATGCATCGTCTGAAAATAGATAAATATAAATGAAATTATTAATTGAAAAGATCATAAATAAATTTCAGTTTAAATTTATATTTCATACATAAAATCTAACAGAAAGATTTCGAAATTTTTTTCTCTTTTATTTGTATACAAAAGTTTTATTGAAAGAAGTACGCATATGATAAATTGAATTTTTTTTCATTGATATTAATTCTAATTCATTGAATTGAATAAAAATATTGATGTAAATATTAAAAAAGAAGACATTTTTTTTTCTCTATATAATTCAAAAGAAATAGCTACGTCGAGAGGATATACTTAAATATATAATTGTTTTATTTACTATAAATAAGATATTTTTGAAGGGTTTATATAGTCTTGTAAGAAAATATGTTTAAGGATTATTGACATAATACTAAAAAATATTTTTACTTAAATAACTACTATGTTAAACTTAAAGTACATGAACAAAGAAAAGAATCTTTTGCTTGAAAATCAAAATATCATTAAATTATAATAAAATGACTTTTTAATTTCTATTTAAAATAAATTATTTGTAAACATTTTAAGTTCTTATTATAAATGAAGTGTAAAATAGAAAATCCTTTTTTGTAATATAATATCATGAAATTTTTTTTTTTAAATTTCTATTTCTATTTTCTCAATAGTATGTTAGTAGAAATTTAATTAGAAAAAGATTTTTAACATTAATTTCTGTTAAATTTACCATTATAAGCTTTCTTTTTTGTGTTTGCATTCTTTAAAATAAAATGAGTCAATTTCGTTCTACTTTTGATTTTTATGTCAGAAAAAAAATTTAATAAAAATAAAATGCTCTTTGCTCTTTTTTTTTTTAATATTTACTTTAGTTTTACGTGATGACGTTCCAATTGTATGGTATGGAATAATAGATGACGATGATGTAAGAGATGATACAGGCGGAATAGGTGTTGGCAATGTTAATTCAGTTGTAGGAGGATAAGAACAATAATTATATACTGATGGAGATGAACATGTAGATCTTGTTGATAAACGATCATGATGATGTTTAAATTGTGGATATATTGAAGAAGTTTGATTTAATTTATGACAATTAAATGATGTTGAATTATTTATTGGTAATGAATATTGTTGCTGTTGCTGTTGTTGTTGTTGTTGCTGTTGATGATGAGGATGAGGATGAGGAGGAGGAGCATGTTGACGATGATGACGTTGTGAATTATCAAAACGAAATAAATCATTTTGATGATGTTGAGAACGATGAATAGGTGTTGAATTTATTGGTGGAACTAAAGATGATGTTGAAGAATCAAGTTCAAATGGATCACGTATAGCAAATGGAGAATTATTTGATGATTTATTTGTTGGTGCTGTTACTAATGTTTGTTTTGAATTAGGTCTTTAAAAAAAAAAGGAAAAAATAAATTTTAATTTGATTCTATTTTAATAATATAAACCTTTTTCGTTTTAATTTTGATTGGGATGGTGATTGAGCATTAGCAGGAGGTGTACTACGAGCACTATTGAGATTCTGAAAAACACTTGGTGTTGAACCTAGAAAAATAATTTAAAAAAAAAAACGGTTTTTTTTATTATTTTATTAAAAAAAAATATTTACTATTTCTATTAAGTGTTGATGGTGCATGATCAATATCAAGTTCTCGACGTATTAAATATTCAAAATCTCTTGAAAATTCTGGTGATGAAGGTCGGGGATTATTAATTGTCGCTGGTGTACTATTATTATTATTTCGTTCTTAAAATAAATCAAAAAAGAAAGAGTATATTATAATTCTGTTTTTCTCTTTGCTTTTACCTGCATTCATTAATAAGGTTCTTGTTATAGAACTGCGTGATCGTTGAATACCATTATCAGTTTTATTATCACTATTATTAGTTAAATTTTGAGATGATTGATCATCAAGTATTTGTTGATTAATCTCTACAAGCAAAAAAAAAGAAGAAATTAAATAAATAATTTTATTTTACCATCATATTGTTGATTATTTAATGGTTGACATACAAGTAATTTTGCAATGGATGAATTACGACGACGTTGTTGTTGTTCAAGTATATTATTTGAATTATCTAAATAGATTTCGAAGAAGAAAAAAACAACATGTTTTCTTATTCTTTAATTTTTTTGTTTAATTAAAATTAATTTACCAATATTAGTTACTGGAGAAGATGGTGTTACTTGAATCTGAGTTGTTTGAGCATTAGTTGACGTTGAATTTGATGGAATGTCAGTTGTATTTAAAGACGAATCATTAGAATTTGAATTATCGTCTATGACAAGTAATGTAGGACAAGATGGAGATGATGATTGTGATGGCTAAATAAAGAACAAAAAAAAACAAACAAATTAATGTAAAATATATACAATTATCATATTTTTATATGATTGATATTAAAAGTATTTATATAATGAGTAAATATTTTACATACGTAAGAAGTAATAGGTGGTGTATTTCCTTGTCGATTTTGTGAATTATCGTCAACATCAACACTATTTACTCCATCACTACTTGACAGGTACATAATTTTTTTTTTTGTATAAATAAAGAAAATCTGAAAAATAGCAGAGTATGTGTATGTGTGTTTTTTTTTTAATCAAGATTTTCTTTTTTCTTTGAGGTCGTCCAAACCCGCAATATACGCTTTTTAGATTGAAGCATTCTCTTCCTTTTCTTATATGGGTACTTTCTATTTCTTCTTCATTTATCTTATTCAAGACTAAATAATTATAATAGTAATATCTTCTAAAAATTTAACATCGGTAAAAAAAAAAAAGAAAAGAAAAGAAAAACAAAATAATTATATTTTCAGCTATATATAAATATTAATAATCTAACAAACGAATTTATATGATTAATTGAATATGATTAAAATTCACAGATGAATATCAGTAACAGATTTATTCACATACTTGATATTAAGAATAAAAACTGATAAGAAGTGTTTGCTTTTTTCTTAAATGCTGTGTTAGACAAACAGACACGCATATATGTTGGCTTGTAAATGAAAAGGTAGATTGTTAGTTGCAATAACAACAGCAATGCGTTTTCTTATTCGACCTCTTCATCCTTTTTTCCTCTTCGACTCCTTCGTCTCAAAAAGTTGGATTGTGTGTGAGCGCACAAAACTGATATTTTTCTTTTTTTTTTTTTTTTTTCACAACGAAGAGACTCACTTGTTGGCTGACTGACTGGAGGTAAAAGAAAAGACATGTGTGTAATAGCAAAACAAACGCACAGAATAAAAAGAGAGAAAAAAAAAGAAAGAAAAGAAGCAAAACGGACGGATGCGAAAAAGGGTGGATTGTGCGCAACCATGCAAGCAGCAAGAAGAAGAAAAAGAAAAGACATATTCGAACTCCTATAAATGTCATTTAATACAAAAAAAACAGATACAAAAACACACGATCTTTTAGGTCGATAAGTACGAGACATGCAAAGATATCTATATATATCCACGCTACATACAAATCAGTTTTGTATAAAAATAAATTCAAAAAAATACAATTAGATAATGAAACAAAAGAATAAATAAATATATTATCACAATGATTTGTATTAGAAGAGTAATACATTACTGGTCTTTTATTATATAGAACGTACACATTATATATATGACCTTTTGAATTCGTATCTAAAGTACAATTTCTGTTCTTTTAACTCTAAATAAATATAAAAGTAAGTAATATAAATTATTTCTTCATCATGTTCAGTATATAAATATATTCTTAATAAAAGAATGATTATTTAGTTTATTAAAGTAAAAATCATTTATTCTCGACTCTTTTCTTTTCTATGAAATATCAAGATTTTTATATTTACTTAATGACACTAAATGTTATAATAAGAACAGAATTGTTAATAATCATTTTTTTCTTATAAATTAACAAAAGTAAAAAAAAGAAAATCTCTATATATATATATGAAAAAGTAACTTTTCGACATGATTTTGAATAAAAACAGATTTGAAAGAACTTTTAGTCATCTGTTATTTATCAATGTTGCCTTAGTAATAAAAAAACTTATTTTTATTTAATTTTTTTTTACTGATAATTCTAGATGGTTAATGAAAAATCTGAACAAAAAATGTCTATTAATAATGAAAATCATGAAGAAAAACAATATCTTAATTTAGTAAAAGAAATAATTGAAAATGGTTTAGAAAAATCTGATCGAACAGGTGTTGGTACACGATCTATATTTGGACCAAAAAATATGAAATTTAATTTACGAAATGGTTCTTTTCCATTATTAACAACAAAACGTGTATTTTGGCGTGGTGTTATTGAAGAACTTTTATGGATAATTAGTGGAAAAACAGATTCAAAAATACTTGATGAAAAAAATGTTAAAATATGGAATGATAATGGTACAAGAGAATTTCTTGATAAACTTGGTTTTACTCAACGTGAACAAGGAGATTTAGGACCAGTTTATGGTATGTATGAAGAATTATTAATTATCATAATATATGTTTATATAAGAAAATACTTTATGGTATTAGACATGAATAAATTCATTGCGTACATTTCAATAATGTTTCGAATTTGAATGAAATTTTATATAAAAACAAACGAATTTATTTCAATTTAAATATAAATTATTTACTATTAAAGATGGAATATCAGTTTAGTCTAACCTGGTTTTTTTAAACTTAGAACAAGTACTTTCTATATAAAAACACAATTAAAACAAAATATGTTTTATTGATGTATCCAAATATAGATCAATTAGCAAAATACTTATCATAATCGTCTTATTACTAATAAAGTTAATATTTTTCCTAATGCATATTTAATAATAATAATATGAATTTATAAGACAAAGTCTATTTTCATGTAGACTGATTCATTTTAATCTAAGTTATATTTATTGACCTAGACGCGATAATTATTCTGTTTATTTTATATCAAAATCGTATAATATTAACAGAGAAGAAGGTTAAAGTTTTACCAATACTTATGGAAGAATATATCTTGGTGCGTTTAATTAAGATCTATTTGAATATGAACATGTTTTCTTAACTCGAAAAAAAAACTAATCGCTTATTGAATTAAAGGAATCAATGTAGATAGATTGATTTAAGAATAAATTTCATACCCTTCTAGGTAGTCTAATATAGAAAGTTATATATCTTCTAGGCCATTTTTTTAAAAAATATATACTGTAATTAAAAACATTTTACGTAATAGAGGTGAAGTTAAGTAAATTGAATAAAAATGTTATTCGTAAACTATGATAGGTTTTCTACAATGACTACACAATTTTGTATGCGAAAATTATCATTTTGAACAAGAATGAACAAAGAAGAATAGAAGCAAAATATGAATTTATATACATAAATTATATTATATTATATTTCAATTACGAAGACTTCAAACTATTAAATTAATGGATATGAATATCAAGAAGAAAATGTCTTCAGATGTATATGAATGTATTATATTCGACACACAATGGAGAAGTACCAACATCAATGCAGTCAATGGAAATTTCCCCGAATCTGTAGGTATGTTACATTCAATTTAGAGAAATTTCTTATATTCAGAAACTTTCTACATTATACAAAATTGTTTAGTTTTGGATTAAACTATTTTTAATAAAATTTACTCTGTTTAATAATATTAATTATAATTTTTATCTTATAGGTTTTCAATGGCGTCATTGTGGTGCAAAATATATCGATTGTAAAACTGATTATACAGGTCAAGGTATTGATCAACTTGCTCAACTTATACATTTAATAAAAACAGATCCAAATTCACGTCGTCTTATATTATGTGCATGGAATGTAAGTCAATTATCTGAAATGGCTTTACCACCGTGTCATGTATTATGTCAATTTAATGTATCACCATCTAATGAATTATCATGTCTTATGTATCAACGTTCATGTGATTTAGGTCTTGGTGTACCATTTAATATAGCTTCTTATTCTTTACTTACCTATATGATTGCACATGTATGTAATTTAACACCAGGTGATTTTATTTATTCAATGGGTGATGCACATGTTTATATGAATCATATTGAACCATTAATTGAACAAATTCAACGTGAACCACGTACATTTCCAACATTAACAATTGTTAATAAACGAAATTCAATTGATGATTTTAATATTGATGATTTTAAACTTGATAATTATATACCATATGGTCCTATTAAAATGCAAATGGCTATATAAATAAATAATAAATTAGACAAATATTAATAGATAGATCTTTAATTGAAATTTCTTTTTTTTTTGTTATTTCTGTGATAAAAGTTATTAAATAATTGATAGTTATTCTTCTATATTACTCATAGGAACATTTTCTTTTTTTTTTAAAAAACAAAAAACTTGATGTTATGAAATTATTTTTTTTAAAGAAAAGCTTATTTTAAGTACAAGATCTTTTTTTAAATTTATTCATATAGATAAATATGAGCCTATCTCATTAAAAGAAAGATAATATAGACAAGGACATCATTAAATGTGACTTTTTTTTTTCTTTGATATAGTTTCTTTCAAAGATAATGATGTATTCAAAGATAAGTATCATGGTCTTTCATTGAATCTTTTTCATTATTAGTACTAACATTACATAAGTTTTATTTTTATTGTATATAAAGACTTGACATTTCATTTATACTAGAAATAATTCTAACGGAAAAAAATAACTAAATTTTTACCTTGATAAAAGAAAGATTATTTTTTTGTATTCTTCTTATCTAAACTTAATAATAACTAAATATTAAATTAAGTAACATATGGCTTGCAAAAGAAAAATTTATATTTTCTTCAGGTTTTTATGTCCTCAACTTTATTTCCTGTAGACAGAATAATATATACATAAATGAACAGTGCATTTTTAATATCCGGTTTTCACCAACAACTTGAATAAATTGCTGATATGTCGTCAGGTACTTTTTAGACGATAAAGTGCAATAAATAAACATATGATTAGATATATGACACTTTTTTTTTCTATATGAAAAATTTTATAGAGATTTTTTCAAATGATAATGAAAATATAAAAATTTATTTAAAATAAATTAGTTTTATATACTTCAAAACAAAAACGAATTGATGGAATTAATATTAAATAGAAAAAAATAATCAATTAACTGTCTGGCCCACAAAAGTGACATCAAGGATATACTTACTTTCTTTGTAGATAATAAAAATTGCATTGTATTTGATGCATACTGACGATATCAAATAATATTTTAAAAGGTCACAAGTTCAAATGTTCCTAATATATATATATATATACTATTAAATACTGAGAAGTATTGTATTTCTTTTCCACAGATATGATTCGATGATATAATATACCTTTAATCTTCTTCATTCGATCATTCTTAATATAAGTTACTGTCTATTTTGATGATAGAATAAGATAAGAAAGAAGGGTAGAAAGTGCTAAAGTATTGTGTAGATAAAGAAAGAAAAATATAACTTATGATAAAAGAATCTTTTTTCATATATATGTTTATTTTTTCTTTGCGCATATAGATATTTTTAATTTAATTATATTAACTACTGATAAAAATTCTAAAAGAATTGATAGAACATCGATATTTAGGTCGAACTGATCTTAACATTTATTTATTATCATTGAGAGCGTAGGTACGATCGTAAAATAAACATATAAGAAATTTTTTTGCTTATAAAATATTTCATTAGATAACATTTTCGATTCGAATATCTCGAATTATATTGTACCGATAAAGCTTTGACATAATAAGAAGAAATAGAACATATTTTTAGACCATAAATCAAATTCATTCTTTAATTAGAAAATATTAAAATTAATTTAAATAAAAAAAAATTAAATAACAAAGAAACATATTTATATATCAAATACATTAATATCATTAAGATTTTTAAGATCATTCCAAATATGATAAGCTGCATTATGTATAGTTATTAATGCTTTTTTCCATTCATTATCAAATATAGGTACAAGATAATATTCAAGTGTTTCCCATGTATTATATGTATGTAAAATATTTTTAATATATTCAGGATAATTTTCATATAACCATTGAACAATTTCATCTTGATAATTTTCCATTATAATCATACCACCATAAAATATTCGATATCCATTTTTATTAAATCGACGTTCTGAATGATAAAAAAATGGATTTAAATATATTGGATATCGAGCAATAATTGTTCGTATATGTTCATTTGTTATATAATTAATATTACAAAAGAAATACCAATGTAATTGTTCATAATCTTTAATTTTTTTATGTAAAATATTACGTTGTTGTTCACCTTGTATTGGTAACATGTAAAATATAGTACCACCATCATGAAAATATAAATGTTTATACCAACTATGAAGTGTAGAAAAACGAAGAATATCTGCAGTGAGTTTTTTACGACTATATTCAGTCCATTGTTTAACAAGTAAACGAAGACGAGAATTATAATTAAAAAATGCTTTATATCGTTCTATTGGTGTAAGATAATCAAAAATACATAAAAGTATTTCATTTGAAAGATTATCAAATGAACTAATATTTGTTATTATAGAATCATTTAAAGCCATAGTGTTTGCACGTTTTTTACTGAAAAAGAAAATCATACAGAAGAAGTTGTTTTTATTAGTTTGCTCGCCGCATGATCGCTCGTTGCTTTTTCACTGATAGAAAAATTAAGAAAATCGAAAAAAAATATCGTTCCATGCGAATATGTACCTATCGTAAAGAGTTTCAAATGGATGGGTGTAAAAAAAAGGAAAGAAGTATGAAAAATATATAATTTGATAGAGTACTCTAGTCTCTACAATATGGATTACTTTTTATATTTTCTCTTCTTTTCTTACATGTTTAAAAAAATTCTCTTCGCACATATCACTGAAAAATCTGAATTTTTCACAGTGTAACTCTTATAACTCGATGATAATATGATCTACAGAACTAAAATTCGGTATAGATATAAGATATTTCCAAGAGACTGACATATGGAAAAGTTTTCTAAATTGACTGACGAAATAGGATTTCAATCATACCAATAAGTTGAAATTCATTCTGATAGAGTTGCAAAGAAATGGCATCCTAGTTATATCAATATATGTATTGAATATTAATAAAGACAAAAAAATTCTGTTATCTTTTTTGCGTGAAAATATGTGACATAAATTATATATATATATTTTTTCAGTAGAAATATTCAGTTAAATCTTCATCATATTCGACATCTTTCTTATACAGGAGCCAATAGATAATATATTCGCGAGACAGCATAGCTAACAAAAATTTTGTTTTTTTTCACATGAATTGACATGTTAAATTATTTGACATTACATTGAATAGAAATTTGACCTAAATTCTTTTGAATATGTATTTTATAAATCGAAGAATTTTTCAAGAAGTTTCTATCTTGTTTTAAAAATTTATTTTTATTCATTATATATGTAATATTATAAACAAAATAAAATGATATGAAAGTATATTTGGTTGTATTCAATCTTGCCGAAGTGGTGGATATTTTACATTCTTATTTTCATCCAAAATAATACGTACAACACCACTTTTGATTGTTGTACAAGATTCTGGTGAGTCATCATCGACTACTTCAATATTTTGTTCACCTATTTTTAGAAATAATAAAAACTTGTTTATTATTAGTTTGAATTTTTATATATAAAAAATTTTTTTACCATCTTGTTTTATTGTTTCAACTGCTTCTTTTTCCGATTTGCCAACTAAATTATCCCAACGTTTGCGTAAATCAAAACAACCACCACTCATAGTTATTGTAAAAACTGTCGAAAAAAGAAATGAATAATAATAAATTTCAAGTCAGGTATATAATACACTACGCAATACTGATAAACCTGATACTGTTCTCTTTATCAAATATTTATTCACTGTTGTTGTTGCTGCTACATCACTTTTTATTCGAAAATAAAGCTGAAATAAATATCAAACACCTGTGCAAAATATAACAATAATTTGTGTCATGACACTTTTTATGAATTTGGTATCCATATTTATAATCCTCTATAGATTTAATTTTATAACCTATGCAATACAAAAAGATGGTTGAATACAATGTTAAATATATAAAACATTGTTTTATTTCTTGATATAAATAAATAGTAAAAGAAATATATCGATCGGGATTAGAATAAAAAAAAGGAAGAGAGTAATTATATATAACATAGTAATGTCAAACCTTAAACTTGAATTCAAGTATTCTTCACTTTCATGTTCATATTGATGATTTCCATCTGATTTAATAGGCGAAGTTTTTTTATCATTGAATATTCACAAGTAGTGATTGTAGTATTATATAATTGATGTGTACAAAACAATAGTTTGGTTCCATTTTTATTCATTTCTTTTAGACTAAAGTGATAATTCTTGAAAAGCTATCGCTATTCATGATCGACATTTCTGTTTAACTTATCTAACTTCATCACTAATACTTTATATATATTTCCGTCCACAGATATGTTAAATAAAAACCTGGATCGCATGTGACATTCAACATCAGACAAGCTTAAGGGATGTGCTATTCGCTCTTAAATCGAGCTACTTTGATTAATCATCTTAATATATCTATTGAGGTTTGTTTCCATAATGCAGACAGTTTTTTCCTCCAATGAAGGAAAATGTCGGCAATCAAGAAGGCTCACATTTGATAATGAATAGTGATACTTATATTTCTATTGATCTTTCATTTATTGGAACGTGATTTTGTTATTAAATATGATTTATAATATTTACTTTAAGAGAATATCATTAAGGTTATGTGTGTATGTTATTCATGAAGATATTTATCTTTGCTTGCACAGCTTCTATTTATTCATATATTATTTTTGTTAAAACATATTAAATATTTATCTCTTTTATTTCAAACATAGCAATAGTAAAAGCAATCGATCATTCTTTTAACTGTTTATCATTGTTCTCTATGTGAACAAACATTGACATTTAATAAAAATTAAATTGAATAAATTTTATATACTTTGAAACTTCAATGTCCTTTTATTTTTTGCAGAATAGAATCATATTAAACATTTTATTCATTTAATTGTTGTATTTATTGACTGATTCAGATGAAGATTAAAAACAAAATTCGATAAATTTGTCATCGAATTTTTTTCACTATTCATTCACCGAGACTAATCAGAAGGACATTCAAAACGAATGGATAACTTTCATGTCACAGAATACACAAGACAAAATAGCAGAAATGAATGGTCAATTCCTCCATCCGTTATATCTTTACTAACATTTTGTTCTATTCATATCGTTTTTAGTTATATGTAGTATAAACCTATTGAAATCACTCAATCAGACCTTGAATATTTTTTCTTTTTACAAAAGAATCATCTACATATAAAAAATGAAAAATATATATTCAAAGTTTTATTTTTCATTTGTAAGATATTTTCTATGAAAATTTCATTCAAAACGATGCAATTAATAAAAATTGAAGTTTTTAGTGTATTCCATCATGCTGATATCAAATACCATACTTATTTTATATAAAAATAATCTTTTATCAATACAATATTTCTAAATACTTCCCAATTTTCTTCTTTTGAAATAATATTATGTTGTCTTTCAAATAAATTCAATTTATTATCAGAAATAAATCAAAGAAGAATTGAGTATTCATCAATTTTAGGTCGAAAAATTTAAAACAGAAACTAGTTGTATAAATAAAAATGCAAATATTTGCAATAACTGAACATTATAAATAAATTTAGCTCTTAATAAAAGTAACAAACATTAAAATAGATATAATTAAGAATGATATTGTATTAAATTTGAAAATATTTGTAGCTGAACAAGTAGCACTTGATGATCCAACAGCACATGTGTTATAAGCAGATTTGCAAGCATTTGTACATGTTGCACCATTGCATGATGAAACACTTAATGTACCCATATAACCTAGTGAACAATCAGAACCAGTACAGCATGAACAAGAACATTCGTATGAATTGACATGAACAAACATTAACATGAACACACAAATGAATAATATAGATGCATGCATTTTAGTCTATTCGATGCAAATCAATAAATTCAGCTTGCTCTTACTTTGTAAGAAGTGCAATTATTGCCATTCAACTCATTTTCATTGAATAAAAATAAATATATGCAGAGAAATAACAAAAAAAAAGAAGAGAAATGTATTACTTTCGGTATGTTTCTTTAAGTATTTAATAAGTATACCTTTCTATCAGTTTTTTATTTGAAAATGGACAATTTTGAGATTAAATTTATTTTAATCTTAGTAAATAAATCAATTTTTCAAAAGTAATATATAGAGACAGAGGGTAGGATTAGTTATTTAAAATAGAATGAAATTTAATACATAAAGAAAATGATCTATTTCATTGATTATCTTTTACTGTTTATCTCAATTAATCATTAGAAATTGATCGAAAAATGTTCTCGAAATCATTAAATTAATTAACAATAGTTAATCGATCAAATATGATTATTCATTCTCCTCTTATTCGTAAGAAAAGTTAATAGAAATTATCATAATAATTTTAATAATGTAAACTAGATGAATTTTGAGATGAGAACTATTTTATTTTATTATTTTTAGTTTAAAATTCCATTTGAAAATGTCTCAATTAAATTAAAATTCGCTTTAGATGTTCAAGTTTAATTAGAAGAAAAACCAATATTTTTAATCAGATATTTTCTTTTCTTCTTTCAATAGATAGATAATGATAAATGAAAAAATGTATGTTAATGATGAAACTTAGTATGAATTAGTAAATGACTCGTATCGGTGTTATTCATATTATCAAGTATCCTGTTATTTAGATAAAATTTGTTTTAACTTTGAAAATTTTAATTTGTTAAATAAAATAAAAACAAAATTCTATTTGAAAGATGCGCATTGTGATTCATTTTTTTTATCGATATAAATATATTTCTGATTAAAGAAAACAATTTCATTCCTCAATCTCTTAAATCGAATTAGTATGAATTGAAAATCTGAAAAATTGTTGTTCTCGAATCATATATGTTTAACATGAAATATTATCGAGAAGAAGCAGAGAGAGAAATCAATGCCAAATTATCTATACTCGATTTTATTGTATAATAAAAATAAATGTTCATAACTGGGTTATGATCAAAAGTAATACATTAGTATTGCTGAACGTAGATGGAAACTATATGTCGATGATGTTGATGCTATGCAAAATTCAGCAATAGAAAGTGACTGCAAAACTAACTAAAGAAGCTCTAATTTTTCTTTGCCGATGATTTGGCAGCAGTCTTAGCAAGCAGAATTGGAGTACGATATACAAACCAATGCTTGGTTCTATCTAAACAGCTAAATAACTTCTTGCACCAGCCGAAATTCTATTCAATCCTGGCCATACAACCGATCAACTACCCGAATCCAATGTCTATTCTATGTTGTGGAAGCCATATGATCGAATGGGTTAAAGAGTATAAATATATGAAATGCTACCTGACAACGAAGCTAGGATACAGCAGTGTGCTTGCCCATTTTTCACTAAAAATTCGACAGAGAACAGTGATGGTTAACTCTTGCCGTGCGCATTCTTTTTTCCAGTTTTATCCTTCCTCTATTTACGTGGCTATTTGCGATTTTTCTACTCATCACCGATCGGCAACAAAGCGATGTTACGCATCTGTACTCCACGTATCTCAAAAGGACCTATCATTATGTACAATGGGAAGATTTGATCCTTGTACTTTAGTCTTCTCGTATGTAATGTGCGCCACATGGCATGATCATTAGAATTTTTCTCTTTTACTATGCATTCCTGTTCTCTTCATCATATACTGCCCCTCTTATTTTTCTTTTTTCTTGCAACATCAGTGTTGATTTGGTGTCTCTATAAGACCTTTCAGCATCAGAGGGTAAATAAAGCATAGCTACAATGTTATTTTGTCTTTTTGTCTTATATATGCTGTTATATGTGGTAGAAAATTGACTACAGTACCATTTCACATATTTGGCTCTTTAGTAGACACAATTTTTGAGAATACTTTATTGTTTATCCTCTTACTCTTCAAATTACCATGAATTTGCTATTTATGAAAAACTTTTTTAATCATTTAATTATATAATAATTTCTTTTATTTCTATTAAAATTGCATTTTTTCACCGAAGAGAAACACATAATATTGCAAAAAAAAATATCTCCAAATATATACCATATAAAAAAAATAATAATATTATATGAAAAATAAATTAAATTAAATTGTCACATAGAAAAATTGCTTATATTTCATCATAATGTCGTTGCCGATAATATGTCCATCGTTCTCGAATTTTGGTTATAGCTTGTTTACATTCACGAATAAATAATGGTAAAATGCAAACGCATGTTATAAATGTCTTAAATATAAGAATAATTTTTTTTAAAATATGATAATATTAACTTACCATAAGAATAAAAAAATAAAAAAC
>JAJEKB010000107.1:0-33923 GCA_022393335.1 Macrotrachela quadricornifera | reverse complement strand
AAATAAATTTCTAAGCTCATCAAATCTCTCATGTTCTTTTTTTTTTTTAATAATCATTCAATTTTACACAATTATTAAACCTACCTGATTTCATGTCGTTTGAGTGTTTTTTTTTATTCGAGTCGAGAGAGAAAAAAAGAGGTCGGCTCAAATACCGAACACAAAAAAAAAGAGAGAGAACAGAACAGATCAGAGTAGAAAGAACAGAAATAGAACACAGTGCGGACAAGCCGCATTACACTGAAAAGAGAGATTTTGATTGAGGATGAGAAATGGGAACAAAGGGAAGAAGAGAAAAAAAAAAGAAAAGAAGACAAAAAAAAAAAAGAAAAAAAGAATTTTCATCGATTTTTATGATGTTGCTGGTGTCACCGTCATTTGGAATTCACCACCACCACCATTACCACTAGCAGGTGATGTTCCTGCTGTTGTTGTTGTTGTCCGAGAAGTGGATAATGTCGATGTAGAAAGAGATGAAGATGTGGGAATGAGCTGATCACCGGCTGAATTCGCATTTAATATTGTCGAATTAATTGAAGTTGATGTAAGAACATCAGATGACATAGGAGATGGAGATGATGATGATGATGGTATAGGTTGAATTGAATCTTGATGAGATGATGAAATATTCATAGTAGTAGGAGAACTTGATAGATTTCCAGTTGTTGAAGATGATGATGGAGACGAAAGACGAGCTTGATACCAATCACGATTTTGTTCTAATGTTTCTAATATAGTACTTGCATCTGGATAAACCAGATCAGCCCATGTTTCCCATAATGGATGTACAATAAATTCAATAAAACCAACCTAAATAAAAAATTTTTGTTTTTTTATATTAAATTAAAATTTTTCGAATATTTAACAAACCTGATGTTTTTCCACACTAGGTACACGTCTATCACACATGGGTGAGATTTCTAAACCAAGATCACGTTCTTTATCACCTTGTCTCCAAAATTCTTCCATTATCCGATCAGTCCATTTAATATATATATCTAATGGTTTAGTCGGATTTGATAAATCAGCACAATGAATCATATTTTGAAGCACCTGAATTCTATCATCATATGATTCAAGCATAATAATATTATTTCCTGTAACTTTTTTTGATTCAACCATTGTTTTTAAATCAGCTAATAACTGCATATGTTTAGACATATCTGTTGCTAAAACCATATCAATAACCATTTTACGTAATGTTTTTATTTGTTTTGCTGTTAAATGTGAAAATATATTTCTTTCATCAGCTTGTAATAATTTAAATGCAACGGCTAAATGATGATTTTCAAGTACACTTTCATCATTATACATTATCGCTAAATCACTTCCTATAAATAAAAAGACAAACAAAAGAAAAAATTTTTATTCAATACAATCAAGAATATTTTTAAAAGTTTTGAAATTTGAAAGACTTACTAGTATTAATTAAAAATTGATTTGTTACACCGGGATGATCGACATCGTGCACTGCCGATGCGAATATCGCCGACATGATCTCCAATTCGGTGAACACGCCCTATTTTAATATTTTGAAAAAAAAATAAATAAATAAAAAAAAAATTCGTTTTTTTTCTATTTACGTCGAGTGCCGAAGCATTGAGCAATACATGCATTGACTGACACACATCAGCTCCATGAGCTTTATTATGATATGGTACTTGTTGGTAATGATCTTCAAGTGTGAGCAAATAAGATATTAATGTATGGGGTTCAATAGCATATGTTCTTAGTAAAACACGTTCTTGAAATATTCGATATGTTATTGCTGTTAATGGTCGTTGACCACTTAAATCTTCAATACGAAATGTATCTAAACCCCAGTCATTAATACGATTAAGTAATGTACGTAATTCGTCAGGATACGGTGTATCAACACCTAATTCTGGTACTGGACTTTTTGTTGATAAAACTGTTGTAGTAGTTTGTATACCAATAATTTGTCCCATTAATGATGGAGCTGATATTGATGTATCGATAGCAGCTGATGTTGTAACTGTATTTATTTCATCTGTTGGAAGACCACGTGAACATGATATTGTTTGAGATAAATCAACATCAGGTTCTTTTTTGTCTATTATAGAAAAAAAATATTTGCTTTTCTTTTGGTTTTTTTTTTATTTATTTTGATTAATCTTAGTTCTATCAATCAGAATTATTTATTTAATCTTTTCTCAAACAAAAAGGAAATTAAATAAAAATATCTTGATATTTTTCAATTTTGAAAAATAACTAATATTATTTTTAGAAATTAAAATTTTATAGTTGACTATAGAAAAAAAAAGAAATTTCACTTCCTCTCTCTATGCTAATTACAAACATTTGATATGATTCTCTATATTGATTCGATGATAAACATATAACAAGAAGAGAAAATGAGAAACTAACTGAAGCATTAGTTCGTAACCTATGAATCATTAGTATCTTAACTGGATAGAACTTCAAACCAATCGAAATATGATTTTGTTTTTTAATGGATTGAGATAATTCGAATGGCATTTATCTTTCTGTTATTGATTGTTACTTAATCAAGGTATAAAATCCTATCAAATGCTCATAATTGATATTATAGATTGAAACGTCATTTTGTCTTAAATTTGAATATATCTTATGAGAATATCAAAACATACGGTGATAGAAAATAGTTATTGTGAAGATGAAAGTAATAAAAATAATCTTTGTATTAAAGGAAGTACTAAAGAAAAGAAAAGAATCTGTTAGTTAAATATCAAAAGATAGCAAAGACACTGATTTAGAAGAAATAGATTCATGTAAAAATTCTACACAAAATTTCTAGTCTCGTATGATGTCATCTTCGATTCTATTATGATACATAAGAAACAAAACTTTTTTTAGTAATGTAATGGAAACATTTGGATCTGTAGAATTCATCAAAGATAGAATTTATATTGAAGAAATATTTCTCTATTTTGCATCGGAGAAATGATGAAAGAAAATATTACTTTATTCAAACATTCAAGGAAATGCAAATAGCGCTTCTCATGACAGCTTCGAAGAAATAACAATAGTTGAATGAAAAGGTTTTATTAGACTTTTACTAGTAGCTAGTTTATTAGAAAAATAAATAGAAACATAAAGTTCTTGTGGAATAGACGTCAACTATGTTTAGAATTATCATGTTTCGATATTGATTTGAAACAATTATTTTCTCTTTAAAATTCTGTAATAAAACAACAACAAAAAAAAGAAAGAATATAAGTAGATGAATTTGCAGCTATTCGTAAAATCTGAATAAATTTTTAAAACAATTTAAAAAAAATATTATTTGTCAGATAATTCTGTTACTATTTATAAACAATTATCAGAGTTTACAAAAAAAACGTGTCCTTTTTCGTCAATTTATACTATACGATTCTGATAAATACAGGATGAAGATTTGGTTATATTGATGTCAATTCTAATTGCCTTTGATGTATTCCTTACACTGGATGGCAACTATATCAGCAAAAAAACAAAAGGAGATAGGTGACAATACTGTTCTATAGTTGATGAAAGCAATGTATGATACAAATAGAAACGTCGGAATTAGTAATCTTTTCAGGACAAATCTAGTAACAAAAGACCTTTACAAATTAAGCAATTTACTTGGACTCTTCGATATATGCTTTTCAAAACAATCTAACATATAGTTTCATATATTGCAAAGAAAAATAATATTATTTTGGTACTTTCTTTTAAACACCATAATAAAAAAAGTGGACTTTAAAGATGAAAAATCAAATATTATTTAATAATATAAACGAATTTTATTTGTTGATAAATTAGTAACACGCGTAACTATTCATCTTCTTAATTTTTACTTGAAAATCTGGAACTTTTTATATGAAAATACTCAAAATACATTCACTTTTAATGATTACTATATGATGGAGAAGAAGTTGTAAGAATTAAGTAAAAATTCCACGCACTCAAAATAAAAGCGATGTTCAGTTTATCATTAGTCCAAGGACAGAAGCTTTAAATGAATAGTATTAATGTTCATAAACTATTTGTAATGTGCATTCTGTTAAATGCGTTTTTTTTATTATTTGTTCTACATAAAGGAATGTTATCATTTGAATAATTTCTTTATAAGACCGAATAGAAAAAAAACAGTAGAACGTAGACAAAAACGATCGGTTTAATAGTAAGAAAAAAATATGTTATTGTATAATATCTAACTAGGTTTTGTAGTACTATAATGAAATATTTCTATACCTGTATAGGTTGAATATAAATAATCGCTAATTTGTGCGCCGGATTTATTATTTTCGGCAAAATGAGATAATTCTTTATTGAGCATACGCTTAAACTAAATAATAATAATAAAAATAGTAAAATAAATTTTTCTTATTTGAATTTTTACTTTGAGCGAGGCTAAATCAGAAACAGATTTATGTGTTTGCATTGTTTCTAATTGTTCTAGACACCAATCAAGTTCTTCTAATGTAGCTATTGCTTGTGATAATGAATTATCATCTATAATGAAAAGAAAAAAAGAATTTTTATTCATTAAATATTAAAATCTAATACCTGATGTTGTCGATGTCATCTTACTAAAATTTGGTGAAGCAGCTTGAGCACTACCAAGTTGACTTGATCGTTTCGCCCTAGAATATATATATATATATTTTTTAAAAACTTCGTTTTGAAATTAAAAATAAATCATTTATTTACCTATCAGGGGGTATATGTGTAAGGTCGATAAAATTTTTCCGTACATTTTTAAGACTGGCAAGTAACTGAGCAAATGGAGTGACAATCATGTCATCCTGATGCCTGTAACATAATAATAATAATAATAATAATAATAATAATAATAATAATAATATTAATAATAATAATAATAATAAAAAATACTAATATAAGACATGTCTCATTACAAAAAGTCGATCTTCTTCTCTAATTGCTTCCTTTCTTTTTCTTAACGAGACTAAGCCGATCACGCACTGAATATGTTGATATACATACACACGCACAACATATACAAGTACAAATAATGACCTACCACTCAATATTAATCATATTTGCTGTACTAGATGCCCGATCATTTACATACTTAGCATCTTCACCATCTGGTGAAGCATCTTGAACAGTGACTGAACGACAGATTTTCATACGTTGTTTGGGTAGAAAACTGCTTTTGCTATTATGCATTTTTTGCTTTATTGAATATGGAATAAATACTGATTGAGAAAAACCAAATGCACACAACAAAGAGAAGACGAAGTATAATATAGGAGTAAGTGCGAATAGATAGATTGCAATAGAAATAGCGGCAGATTTTCAAGAAACAAAGATGAGACACGCCATCATTCTACTTAGAATCGTCATTGTCATTTTTCTTCTTCTGCTGAGCAGAGAAGTGGAATAAGAGAACAAGAGCTCGAACTCTTCGGCAACAAGATTGAGGAAAGAAAAATCTGAGAGAAAAAAAAAGAGAGAAACGACAGAAGACGGATGAATCTTTCTCGTTAAAAGAAAAGCAGGTTCCATTTTCATCTAACTATCACTTGTCTGAATAGAAATCACAACAACTGGTTATATGCCTTAGATGCATGAAGAAGAAGAGACAAGAAATAACAATTATTGCATAGATGTTGTCAGAAAACTTTTCATCAGCCCGGCTAGCTCAGTCGGTAGAGCGTGAGACTCTTAATCTCAATGTCGTGGGTTCGAACCCCACGTTGGGCGTCTGTTTTTCCAATAATTTTTGTTGGCTTTTGTTATTCAGATACGCATTAATGACAGTCTTTATTCTACTATTCTTCTTCCACTTTACTTTTTGGTTCTCGTCAAGGGTTTTGTTTTCCTTTTGCTTCTGTCTCCGTGTGACCGTTTCTCTCTATCACACACACTTCTTAACATTCTTTTCGGCTTTCTTTATTTTTTTTTTTTTTGTTTTTTTTTCGGAGATTACAACACATCATGCTGTGTTTATGTGAATGTGTACGTGTCTTTAGTTTAGTAGATTGCAAACAGTCAGATTTTTACGACGCATATACGTATCCAAAAATAAAATAAGAAAACATGAGAATGAATAATGACTCCGATAAAAAGACAAGAAAAAGAAAATTTCATATAAAACATTTTAAAAAAAAAAAGTAATAAAAATGTCTTTTTTTTTCTTTCTTTTTATTTTTACTATTATTATTCTTATGTCAACGAACAAATAGAGTGATAAAAGGATAATCTCAAGAGAAATAGTGATTTGATAAGGAAGAAAAAAAAAAGAAAACTCAAGATAAAGAAATAATACCTTTTTATCCAGGAAACATGGGATGTCCGTTGACGATCAAAAGCAAGTTCATTTTGACTAGGTAAACAAGTTGCTAATGTAACTGGCCGTCGACGAGTGTCAAACTCTGTATTACTTCGTGCTCGCATAGTAAATGATGTCTGATGTTTCTGTTGCTATTACTAGTCCTACTCTGCATTCTCATTTGTTTGCTTCTTTGTTATTACTGGTTGGTGCGGATGAATCGAGTGGGAGGGAGGGCAGGAGAGACAGCTATGAAGAGTGAGGAGGGCGGAGAGTGAGCGTGAGATGGGAACATGAGATAAGAAACAAATGTGTGCGTGGCGTAGTTCTGTCAAAAACGCAAATGAAACAAACTCTGATTGCAATGCAAGAACACAACTCTGGTACCGGACGTGTAAGCAGGAATAATAGTAATGAAACAAAAAAAAATATGAATAAAGCATAAAAAAGAAAGAAGGAGATAGCTTATTAAAAAGGTCTAGTATTTATGTTAGATATAAAAGAGAATAAGAAAAGAAAAAAAAAAGATAAATATTAAACTGTTTTAATTACATAAATACGTATATTATCCTTACTTGGCAGATAATTTTGAACCGAGTCTAAGAATTGGTTTTTTAATGGCGCTCTTGACACGCTCCATGATACTTGTTCTCTTTTTTTTTTATTGATCACTCACTCACATTCACACTCACACTCACTCATTCACTCTCTCTCATTCATCGATAACGCGGCATATGTTCGATTCGAAGTGTGTAGCCGACAGAGAGTCAGACACATAAACGCGTGCCCCACGACTACTAGGGTACAGTTGGCAAGGGAAGAGAGAGACGAACGAACGAACGATCGCGAAAAGAAAAAGAGAAAGAGAGAAAACAAAAATGGGGGCGCAAAAGAAAGGAAGGCGATACTCTTTCTTTTCTTTTTCTTTTCTCTTCCTTCCTTCCTTTCTTCATCGATTCAACATATTTTAACTACTTACAATTCAGATCCAATGGACGGATTGCGCGAAATACATTTTGGTGAAAGATCATTGTCACTGTCACATTTATACAAAAATGATTCGCGTCGATGCATTCCACCACTACTAGTTGTTGTTTTATTAATTGCAGTTGTACCATGTTGTTGATTATGTGGTGATGTTGGCGATACATTATGATGAGAATTGATAACGCCACGTGGTGATGATGAACCATCCACATCGAAACTAAAATAGATAAGAAAAAAAAAACAAATTTTATACAAATTTTATAATTATTTTATGAAAAAAATAATTTAATGATTTCTCACCACCGACACTCAACTGCATTTTGGGCATTTTTTTTCTTTATTAAATGTTAATAAGATATTTGATGTTCTTCTCTCTGGAGACAAGAATATATATATGTATATCTATGTGTATGAGGATACGTATATGTCTGCGTGCAAGTGTCACTCTAACTTGATCAATAAACGAATCACTGATAGCAAGAAGAAGACGTTAACGATGATAATAGAGAACCGAGGAGAAAGAAAAGAAGGACGAGAGAAAAATAAAAGAAATATATATATATATGTTAAGTCACGCTTCATTTGCTATTTTCTTTTAGTAATTTATAATTTCTAAATATAATTTTAGTTTAATTAAATTTACTATTTTTATTGTGATTTTTTTTCTATATTAATCTTAAATGATTTTATGAATTGATTTCTTTTGACAAATTAGATTGAATAGACTGGTTTAATAATTATTCTTAAGTTTAATTTCCTTTTTCTTCTTTTCATTATCTACTAGCGTAAACAATATATTTTTTCAGTATATTTATCTTCTTTCTAAGATAAATCCTTTTTTTTTCTTAATGTAAATTCTATGTTATTAGATAATCATAGCTAGAAATTTTTCTAGAGAGATGTTTCTGAGATTTCATCAACATGAAATTTATCATATATTTAAAAAAACAGGTTCTATTCTTTTCTTTTCCTTACGGAAACGGATGTAGATAGTTAGTTATTTTTCTTTTCAGTTTTTTTACAGAAAAAAAAGAAGAAATATCAGATTTCTGTCTAACATATTTTCAGCTTGCAGACAAATTGATCTTCTTAATATGTAGAAATCTCTATAGAAAACGAGAAAATGTTCATACTAACGAAATTTGTTTCCTTTAGGGAAATTTCTCTTTTTTTTTTTCTTTTTATTACTCTATCTATTCATTTTATTAGTAACAAACATCGTTGTTTTCCGATAATTGATTCAATCTTAGATATGCTCATGCATGAGAAAATCTTGTAAGCGCCTTTAATTTCTTACTTGTTTTCGGTCTGATAGACTCGTAGAGTTCTCCGTAAACGAGGTCTCAAATCATACGAGAGACTTCTGGTGTTATTCTTCATTAATAAACGATATATATAATGGAAATTCCATCCAAATTAAAACGTACGTAGAAACTGATTTGTAACAGGTGTAAATCTGGTCTTTGTTAGAATTACCTTCTATATAGATGCATTTTCTATTTCTTCTATTTTGTTTTGACACTTGCAACGAAGACTAACTAGCTACATTAAGCAGAAGTCAATAAAAAATCGACTCTTTATACGATCTATACGTATGCATTAGGGAGCAATTCTGATAACAGGATTCTATATAAAATATTCGATTAGTCGCATACTGAAATTAACGTCAACAAGATTTTTTTTCTAGATATGCACTGGCATACATAGAAAAATCGGCAGCTGGCTAGTATCCATGCTGTGTTATACGACAGGAAGCCATCGATCATTTTGGTAGCGTGTAAAACAAATATTGAGATGAAGGAAAATTTGTAAAAGAAAAAGAAAAACCGACCTTATCCTATCATCAACATCTCCTTTGCTATGAACTGAATGTCGAAGACTACGACGAAATGTAAATCTTCGACGTAAACGTGGTGGTGGATCTATCGAAGAATTAGATGGATCATTTGATTGTTGTTGATTTGACGGTGATTGTACATTTGATAGAAGTGTTGACGAGGATGTTTGATTGAATCTTTCAAAAAATGTTTTATTTCGTTTGGATGATGCTCGATTAGGTGGTGATGTTCGTATTGGTGATACTGGAGTTGGTAAGGTAATACTTAGTAATTCTGGTAATGGTGTTGGCTTTGATTTTATTGAATTTTGAATAATACGAGTTGGCTCAATCATTGTAGTGTTTGTAGTAGCAGTTGATGATGATGATGATGAAGGTGATGTTGATGAAGAAGCAAAGTATACGGTAAGCGTCGTCATTAGAGAGGGATAATGACGATGATGATGATGATGATAATGTCGAAGTGGAAACGAAGTCAAGAGAATAGGCCCGGAAATCAACGTCGACCGCTAACAACGAGCGAGCGACAACAACAACAATAAATCGGGACTCTCTACTTTCTCTTCTCTTCAGTCATCCGAACGAACGACAAAGAGTGTGAGAGAGAGAGGGAGAGAGAGAAGAAGAAGACAGTTAGAATGATGAAAGAGAAGGGCAGAAGCATAGCAGATACAACGGTGCTGGTATGCTAGTGCTGGGTGGAGGCGGTAACGGTCTTTCCGTTCGGTTTGCCTGCACGCAAACATCTAGCAAATTCCAGTTACTGGTAACTATAACTATGTTGCAAGAAGAAGAACACAAGGAAGAAAAGAGAGAGAGAAAACTTCACACTGACGAAGGCAATCATCCTAATGGATTCTCTCGCTTCGTCTCACCATGGCTATATAACTACACTCACACACATGCACACACACATACAGATAGCTTTAAGTTAACGAGTCCATTCATCGATCGAGCAAAAGACAACTACTCAAATTAGAGCGGCAGTAATCTGAACGACGACGTTTATTCATTTATTCATTCATTCATTCTTTTATTCATTTATTCATTCACTGCTTGTTATGTTTGGCACAACACAAAAGAAGGCTCTCATCATCTTTTTTTCTCTATCTGTTATTCTCAATTCTATGTCTAAATATTTTTAACTGACTATTATATTTATATAGCTTATGTCTCAGGAGACGTGCTTAGATACATATATTTCTGATCAGGAAAAACTGAACAGTTGAAAAACATCGATGACAATTTTTTTTCTTTGTTTTTGTAACTTTCTGAGAAGCAAACTTCCTCACCATCCTTAATTTATTTCCGGTAGATGCGTATGCATACTTCAATGGTAACATAAGGTGACAGCCATCTTTATCTTCATCACAAAAAAAAACGCAAATTATTACCTAAAGCTATAATAAGATTAAATAAATCTTATCTTTTCTTTCTAACAAATATAATCATCTTCATAGAAATAACAGAAATAAGATTATTTTTAAAAGTGATATAGATAAATTAGATGTATATTTATTAGAAAAAAAAGAAGAGCAAAACAAAATATTCATAAATTTAGGAAAAAAAGCATTTTTCTTTCTCTTCCGGCTATACTCATATTTTTAAACAGCCGTCGAACCATGTGCAACTATATGTCGAGTGAAGGCAGAGAAAAATCGTTTCCGAGAGCTCTTTACATGATTTGTTGTGAGAATAAATACTTCTATCTAAGAAACATATATTATATATATATATATATATATATACATATATAAATAAATTCAATATAAAATTCTTCATTTGTTTAATATTGACAAATAGATTTTTGTGATTTTTTTAATTTCAGAATTTCAATCAACATCGAATGTGAAAAAGCATAAAATGTGAAAAATATGTACACACAAACACACACACACAAAGCCATTATCACTAGTAATTGTGTTTGTTTGTATCTATGTGTATGTTACGTTGAATTTTTTCGATTGTTTCTTCTCTAGAGAGTTATTATTGTTGTTATTATTATCTAGACTAAGTGTATTGTTCTTTTTATTTGTATTTTTAAAAGCGAGCCTTTGTGCTTGTTTTTAAATGTCTTGTTACTAGTAAACACGCATACACGCAATAGTAAAAGTGAATATGTATGTACATATATTGATATCTACCTGACATCATATCTGGTATGCTTGAACTTGTTTGAGTGCAAATAGAAGAAAAATAAAAGGAGGAAAATTAACTTCTTTTTTTTCTTTGCTTGTTTTTTTCGTTGATAAAAAAAGAGATTTACATATACAATGAGAATGATTTTTTTTGTTAGATTTTTTATTTCTTCAAGCGCAATAAACGTTTTTGGTCAACGCACACGCGAACTGTCAATTTTTTTTTGTTATTGTCACTGATGAAAAAAAAATCGATAGATGAAAAGAATAAAAGAATTGTTGTGTGTATTTTAATAAAAAAAAAACCGAAGAAATACTTGTCGTTATATTTCTTTCACCTGTCAACGAAAATATTGGCTGTATTACTAATAAAAGATAGAAATTATTAATGCGCATGATATATCTTATCAAGAATTTGCATGAAAAAAGGAATCCTAATGATTTATTAAATCAATAGCTATATTTTATCGAATTTACCTGGTTTTGCTAGTGGTTGTAGCACTCCTATTATGGTTAGTACTGGAAGATGTCCGCCGTCTTAGTATAATTTGTCCAAGACGAATGAGCAAAGGTGGAGTTCGAGATGAGGGAGTTTGAGAAGAATGAATAGGGATCGTAGTAACATCATCTAGAGCAGAACTTCGTCGTCGACTATGATTCGATGAAATGCAAGATGCACAAGTCGATGCCATTCCACCACGTCGACGACGTTTTTTCGTCGGTGTTATTATTGTTGTTATTGCTGTTGAAGATGATGTTGTTACTGGTGTTATTGTAGTCTGTATATTTGTCTTTTGATGATTTTGAATCGAAGTAGTTGAAAGAGGATGTGATGAAACACTTGGTGTCGAACTTTTTCGACGTATATAACCAGTCGTAGAAGTTGGTTCGATTGATGATGGTTTTTGAGATGAATGTTTTCTTGTACCGCAACATCGAAATGGAAAGGCACGATTTGTTGATGAGGAAAAAGAGGTAGGGGATTGTGGTAATGGTGGTGACAATATTTTCTTTTCTCGTTCAGTAAGAAATGGCCGTATTGAAGCGGCTAATACTTCCGACGATGATGACGATCGTGTGATCGAAATGACCGGCGGTGGGGAACTGTTGGTGACACTCGTGATTGACTTCTATATGAATGACGACGACGACAACGATGAAGAACCGAGAATCGGCATACACGCGAGAAACAACGAGAGCAACGTTGCTTGTTGTTGACGAGCCACACACATACACGCGGGCGGGCTCGTTTCTCTCTGTCTCTCTCACTCTCAGTCGTTATTGCTGCTACTGCCTGCTAATGATGATGCGAGAAAGGGAGAGCAATGACGATACTCCTGGTGGCCGTGGCACCCAGCGCAACGCTACAGTAAAGCACGGAACAAGAAACAGAACGGGCGAACACGACAACGCGAACGAAAGAACGACCGCCCTCTTTTCCTCTATACCCTTCTCTTCTCTTCTTTCTTTCCCTTCTTCCCTCCTTTTTTTTCTCTTTAGCATATGAATGAAATAGCGGTGTTGGCAGCAAAGGAAGACGTGTGCATGCTTGTATGTATAGCGATGAGGACAAACGAACGAACATCGACGACAATTTTTGCGTTCTTGCTTGCATCTTACTGCTACAACAGTTCCCATCAATGCTAGTCTAATAGCAACAACTATCGAACCGACAACGACAAGGCAAAGACAGCAACATATCAATGACGTCGTCATCGTTCTGGCCATAGCAAGTTAAAGCACCATACGAGCGAGCGAGCAAGCGAACGAAGCAGGAAGAATCTTCTTGCTTCGCTTTCCTCAAGGCCATCATTCTCTTCATAATACGACACATAGACATATACACACAAATACACACAAACGGGAGTGTCAATCAGAGTGTTGTATATGTGTGTGGCGAAAACAAGTCGCGCTCTTCTGCTCTCCATCCATCAACACTAAGAGCAATAAGAGACGACGAAATGGAATAGAATATAAGACAAAAAGATGAAGTAAAAGATGGCGCCGTCACCTGGTATTCTAGGACAATATCGTTTTGTTTCTATTTTTTTCTTTAACGCAATAAGACAATCACTTGATTAACGTGTCACGAACGATTAGCTGTATCAAATAAACAATAATTTACAATTGTGACTAATATGTATACAAATATAACGATATAATATTTAACCTAAGAAATAAATATTTTCAAACAAATGTTTTACAAAAAGATGAAGTAGAATATTTGATGTTTTTGACAAATTCTACTCGGAGACATATGTTCGCTCGTAAACAAAAATTTGCTTGAAGCATTTTGAAGTAGAAAAATAAATGACATTGTAGACATAAAGCAAAGGATTTCTTCGTTTTTCAACATCATTAAGTCAATAGATGAAAAACAACATAATAGTTACAATCAACTCTTTTCCTTTTCTACATGAAATACACTTTCTAAAAAAGAACAACTGGGTGTGTCTTGACTTAATCAAATAAATGAGAACAAGATTATTTTTAGTTCAATATTGAAGAAAAATATAATATACACATAGACTATATATACTTGAATAGAATCATACAAGTTTTGTAAATAAAATCTAATAGTTATTTTACAGAAAAATTTCTTAAAGAAAAAAACAATGAATTGAAATTTACATACTCATGAATAAATGGTGTAATAACAAATTTCATCAATTGAGAAATGATTTTTTTAAAAATCATATCAGCGTTTATTTTTATTTTGGCCTTCAAAATATTATGATAAAAAAAGGTGAATCTATTGTGGTTGTTTTTTTCTAGTTATTCCCACGAGTGATAAATCACGTTTACATAGTCATAATAAAATCTTTTTATGATTGACAGAGGTTAATAAGAATAATATTATCTTTCGTTACTTTCATAAACAGAAGAAATTTCTTTTCTATTTGTATTTATATAAAATATAACTCGTATAAGCATGGGAAAATTTAATTTTTTATAAAACACAATGGCTTAGTTTTTTTATATTTCTAATAGGATACTATAATGCATCTATTGATTATATTACCTTATATTTTTCTATTTTTCAAGCAGCTTTCAATCACTGTTTTAAATTTCTAATACGTGATTAGGATTGTAAAGAATAGTTATCAAATAAATATGCATAGAATTTTTGATAATATTCAAATAAAAACTTTTAAAGAAACATAAACTATGAATTTTTTTTTTTATAAAATAAACTTTTATGAACTAGTAAAATGACGTTTAAATGATGCTGAAAAAAATGTTTTTTTCTTTAAATTATTTTGTTTAATAAATTTCATTTGATCGTTTAAAAGAAAAGAATATTTAACTTAACGTTCTGTCATCTTTCTTTTCTATCAATGATAATGAATAATCAAGAAGTGTTAGATAGTAGTCAGGCAATGTCAAATTATAACACAAAAACTCTATTCAAAAGAATATTGTTATTAGTCTACAAGTAGAGAGCAAATAAATGTCGATGAAATATATTTTTTTCAAATATTGTATTTTTTCTTTCTATATTTGATTTTAACCATAAAAAAGCTAAAAGAAAAATTGCTTACTTAACACGTTTGCCACCTAGTGTAGGTCCGATCGAATGACGTCGTTCGGTTAATGGTAATGCAAGAAAACGACGATAAAAATCCATTATCAATATGTCAAGGTAAAAATGTAAATGATAAAAAATGAAATTGAACGTTTTTTTTCTTCTTATACTTCCAATATCGTCACAAACATAAACATATATACACGGATGCCGAGAGTGAACGACGGAAGGAAAGTCGTAATGAGACACGAATGAGAGAACACATGCAAGTAGTAGTCACAGTCTATTTTCCTTCAACTTTGGCATTTGCCATTTTTTTGTCCTACTCTCTCTCTTTTTGCTTTCTCTATTTTCTTCGCTTTCTCTCTTTTCATTTCTTCATTAAACGTCAAGCGCACGACAACACACCTGCTGTTATATGTCATGGATAAAAAGTCTCACCTTTTAATAGAATCTGCATTATTAGTAATAGTTATAGATGATGTAACAACACTATTTCGATGTAATGGATGTGATACAACATTACCCCATGAATGTCGACGTTCAGGATTAAATGAAGGAACAATAAGAAAATGACGTCTAGTTGATATTGTCAATGAAGGTGGTTCTTGATCGATATCAGCATCCAATGACATGATGATTGACTATTTTGTTTCTTTTCTTTTTTATATGGACGATTTGAAGCGCGAAACGCTTGGGAATAATCAAACACGTCCAGTTTCACCCATATATACACATATACTATCGCCTTTACAAGACTAGTTGCATTTTTTTTTTATGTCTTGTGAATACAAAGTAGAATCGTCGTCTGGATCGATTGTGGAGACTATGCTGGGAGAATAAGAAGAGAACAAAAGCAGAGTCCGTTTCGTTGAAAGGCGCGAAAACAGGCCCAGCAAGAGAGCGAGAGACACAAAGAGAAGAACAGCCTGCTGGCGACGTCAGTCGAGCGAACGGATGTTATTAATTTATATGGGCGAGGAACGGTGCTATACTTGCTTTCTTCTTCTCTTATGATGCCGTTTGTATTTTCGATGACAACGTTACGTCAATAGAGGAGAAAAGCAAGTGAAAGATGACCTAATAAAAATTTCATTACACCTGTCGACGGACTTTGTTTCAAACGGCGATTGTCTAGGTACTAGAGGCCATTTATTTGGTAATAAATACCCATATATACTTGAATAACATATATATGTGAGAAAAAGAAAAGAAGAAAAAAGAAACGATCTCCGCCAGCAGTATGAAGCGTAATAATACAATTATGATCGGGCATCACTAGCACAAATCGCTTGAATCGCTCGTTTGTCGATCGTTGTCAAAAGAACTAATACGTAATCGAATTCGCTGCCGACACTTCCTGTATATATGCCTGTATATATATGATGTGTGTGTCTATCTGTTTCTTCTTTTTTTCTTTGCTCGATTTTTCTCAATTTGTCTTGTCTTTGACCTACTCTTCATTCCCGTTCTTTTACCATGTGTGATTTTTCTAGTCGAACAAGTGTGATCATTATTTTGCATTAGTCATGCATTTCCTCGACTATCCTTATTACAATCAATCTTGATGATAGTTGCTCTTCTAATGAATGTAAACAAAAGAAAACAAAAAACCAGATAAAGTAGCTTTTGTCGATTTATTATACATCCATTTATATATGTACAGTATTCTTACTGATAATAAATAACTCTTTTTTTTTAATATCATGATCTTTTATCTTTAATGAATCCAACACAATATTATTATTCTATATCTTTTCTTTTTTTATAAACTATCTTCTTTTTATTCACATATTATTAGTATATTGTCAAAAACAGAAAGCGGATGTCAATACAAACGTGATTCATTGTAGAACAAGAGAAAAAAAAAGAAAAAAAAAGATCTTTAAACATCAAGACCATAACGATTTCCGGCATATAGTCAAAAACAATTTTTTTTTTGTAAAAAGAAATATAAAATTTGATAAATAATAACTAAATTCTGTTCTAATATTTATTTAATCAAGCATATTCAAACACATACATAATCATAGATCTGCAATTACATTTAAAGGTAAAGTTACATATTAATTAGTAGTTAGAATCACGCATTTCTTTATCTTTTCTATTCTTAATATATGATGAAAAACGGATATTCAGAAGGATGAACATGCAGAAAAAAAATATGTTCATGAATTTAAGAAGAATAAAATCTTAGATTTACTAGGCTTTTAAATAGTTCTATTCTTCTATAAATATCAATCTCTTTTATATACTTAAATATAATTGAATAATATAAAAATATGTTTCTTTTTCGATTATATAATATTCATATCATAAATATATTATATTTTTATGATCATCTGACTGTTTTTTTTTTGTTCTATAGACAAATTATATTATATTCACTTCAGTTGATAAGACAAACACTTCTGTTTTTTTTGGGTCATAAAAACATAAAATATGAACTTATGTAAGAAGTTCATGAAGTTTGAAATAATAATATTAAATTAATATTAGTTTTTAATTATTTAATAGAAAAATATATACCTTCGTGTTCGAAATGCAGCATGAGCAATACGTCGTCGACTAGCAGCAGCAGCCATCTATGTGTTTCTCTCGTTTGTATAGATTATATGTTCATTATATAGACACACATCAAGAATCTTTGTTGTTGCTCGTTCGTTGAAAAATCACGCTAGTTGGAGGTGGTAATAGTAATATTGTTCTTCTTCCTTCTCAGTCGTTATCTCTTTTTTTTCTCTTTTCTTTATCCTTACTTCGGCAGAAACGCACAAATTTCATACTACGCATAGGCGAATATCTATACTCGAAATCGATGGGGCGTTCATCCACAGCTCTGAAACTCTACTCGTTATTGTGTTGTTGACATAACTACTCATTCTCTCTCGTTCTATTTCTATTCTCAACTAAGCACCTATTCTTCAATAAAGAACACTCAGTAGGATCTTATCGTGCTTCATACACATAGTCACATACAATGTTCAGGAATTTTTCTCAAAAAGAAAAAAAACAACTCTAACTAGCAAAATAAGAAGAAAAAGAAAATATTAAACAAGAAAAATCTCTTCTCCATTTTCTCTATTATTTTTTTACATTCGATTCCTTGTCACACAATGAACTCGTCATCACATCGGATCCTCCCGCGAAAACAACAATAAATACAATAGCAATGTTCATAAAACAAAATTGAATAAATTTGTAGAGCTTAATTTCCTTCTCGGGTGGAGATTTTTCACTATTCTTTAGATTTTTTTTCTTTCTATTTGTTCAAAAATAAAGAAAACAATAGAACAGTTATATTCTATTCATATACGATAGAATGTGTATGAAATATGATCGATTAGCAAGTCTTCGGCTTATGAATGTCATTAACAAGAAAAAGAAAACTAAATATGTTTAGTCATGATTCAATTCAATTATCAGTATCTATTTGATCTCATTCAGATAAAAAAAAATGTCCTTAGAATGAAAATCTCTTACACAAAAATTATCTATTTTCTCTTGAGAAATAGTATGGTAATATCATAAACATCGATCTTTTTTTTTCTTATATAAAAAAGGTTTATCAATTTGAAAAGAATATTTACTCAATTAGATTAAATTGACGTCAGAACTTTATGATATTTATATATAGTTCTATAGATTTTCTTTATACTTGACATATTATCAAAACAAAGTGATAATGTTTCTATCCTCATGACATGTTCATTCTCTAATGTCTTTCATTTCTTTTTCTTTTTTAAGACATTCTGTTTGCAACGCATGTCAATCATTAGAAGAAAAAGTCGAATAATAGAGGAAATAAACGTTAAACCAAATGATGATTATAGGCAAGTACATCAAAGCAAAAAAATAACTAATGTGTTATAACCAGCAAGTGAAGAAAAAAAAATTATAATTAGAATATTAAGCTAAGTGATTTTCAAGATGGAATTAGAAATTTTTCTTGAGCTTAATTTAACAAAAAAATAATGTATTTATATTTACTTATGATATATCATTCGTCTTAGATAAGATTGACATGTAAAACTAAAATAAAACTTCTGATTCTTTTCTCTTTGTAAGCTGAGTTTCATAAAGAATGAATAAAGAAGAAAAAAAACAAATTTGTTTTTTTTTAAGGATGTTATTACGTAGGCTGAGAATAGCATTGTTCAGATTGTCTCACCAATTATTGCTATGTATTAACAATAAAAATAATTTTTAATGAGGCTAATCAAAGTCTTATATGTTTTTTTACTTGAGACATAATCAATCTCATGCCAACATGTTTTTCATTTCGTCGTACTTTATTTAGAAACATTAGGTGTCGATAAAAAAATTAATAAATATCTACATTTCTACAGAATATTAATTATATTAAAGGCGTATAATTACTCAAAAAAAAATTAAAAATCAAGATTTCTTTCTTTCTATATGCTATCAGTTATAGTTTAAATAGATAAAAGAAAGATGAACTTGAACTATTTCGTATTTTATTTTAGTCTCATTAATATTCCCTTTTACTATAAGTATACATAATATTTAAAAGAGAATTCTTTCTTTCATTTAAAATAGTCATTCATATCTACTTTAAAAAATCTTATTATTAAATAAAATTTAACCATAATAAATCTTTTAATGTGACAAATTAAACGATTTCAATCATTTTTATTAAAAGAATTTATTTATTTTTTTGCTAAATGCATTCTATTTAAGGAAGATGTAGTTTAATAGACAATATATTAATAATTAATAAATATGCTAAACTATAAAAATAAACTATGCATAGCCGCCGAAATGTCACGTTAAACATGTCGAGTATATTATTCCATCGATATTTTTTTTTTCATTGAAATATTCGATGTCATAACAATGAATGATGAACTATTATTAATTAGATAATCTTCAAAAAAAATAAAATAATGACAATACTAATCCAATTCAAAAAAAATATAGATTATTAAGTGTTTCGTGACATTCTTCTAAATATTTTATGTGGGTGTATCTATAAAATATGTTTCTTTTTATTAAATAGAAAGAACAGACAAAGCTATTATCTTTCACTTCAATATGTCTTAGTTTACATGCTTTTGCAAAGGTTTCCGACATTATTAATTTGTCTCGAATATATTTGATTCAGAATCTCAAATAAATACAAAAAATTATATGAAGATGTACTGAATATTATGCTTAATAAAAAAATTTAAGTGTAAGACTTTGATTATCTATATCTTATAAAATTGAATTCTTGTATGAATACAAGTATACTATTCCAAAAATATCAGACTAATCGTTAAAAATTATTTTATATAGTTAGAAAGAACGTCTTTAATGTATCAGTATTTCTCTTAGTAGATTTTTTAAATAATATCAAATATTTTGTTAATGAGAGAACAGAGATAATTAATATAGGTTTTTTTTTATAGTTAACAAACTTTAATTGTTGATTAGCATATAATTAAATAACGACTAACATTAAAAACTATCTGAAACTAGATACACTTAAATGAAACTGATAATTATATTTGTAAACGGTAATAGAAAAAAGCCTGTCGAGTGCAACATTCTTACTTTATGAATAAAAAATGAGAAACCCTTTTTTTTCTGTCATAAAGAATCATTTTACCGTGCATGTCGACAATTACGATGATGATGACGATGAGATCTGAGACCATTAACAGTAAGATAAGTCATCGTTGGATGAAGAAAAGTGCCTGTATGAATTGCTGATGATGGTAATGTTGTTGTACTTGTTGATGTTGATACATGTTGATTGATAATTGTACGACTAAATTTGGCCAAAGATGGTGAACACGAACTAAGATGTGATCGATTTAGTACATCAGCTGGTGGACGAGGTTCTTGTCGTGGTAAACAAAGATCACGAAGAGCAGTTCGAGGTGATGTTGGAGATAGAGGTAACCAAGCTGCTGGAGCTATAGGGAATATACAACGTTGAGTAGATCTTAACACTGGTCGTTGCGGTGACAATATTGTTGGATTAATTGATAATGGAGATGATGCATTACTCCATCGAGTATTACTACTAGCTGACGTACATGTTGAAGAAAAACTTGAACTTGTTGGTTCTTGTCGACGACGAGCGCCAATCATAATAATATAATTTCTATTCAATAATAATGTATTATATAAATATGAGGACTACATCTGAAGAGAATCATCGAATTGCACACTATGACATTATTTAAGTTCTTTCAAAGACAAAAAACATGTTTCAAGATGATAATAATATAGTTGTGTGACACAGCTGATGTTGTCGCGTCATTGTCAATCTAGCGAAAAATACATGTGTGCGTGTTTATGAATCAAATAGCAACGGAATTAACAAAGACTTACCTTTTATACGTTTTTTTTTCTTTTTCTTTCTATCTTGATTTTACAATGATGATGATGATGATTCTGGTTAGTTGCCTTTCGGTCGCTAACACTTACTCTACCGCTCGGTTTGCGTTCATAAAAGAATAAAGTGGGAGAAAGAGATATGACGACTACTAATGATGAGAGGGAAAAGAGAAACAGAGTTGTAAGTTGTGTTCTTTTTTTACTCTGCTTGCTGCTCAGTTAGAGTCGTGACAATTACAGATTTCCGTTGTGTTTTTCTATACTTGTTACAAACTGAGAACATGCACATATGTGTTTGAAACCCTTGTTCTCTTTTTCTTCTTCTTCTTCTTCTTCTTCTATTACAACATGAATAAGGTAGTATCATGCATCGAGTTATGTCAAGACTATTCGTCTCGAGGGTTTTACACCTTTACTCTCTATCATCTACAGATATACGTACATAGTTGAAAAAATCACTCATCACCACCACATGTATTTGTATATGAGCGTGAGAAAATAACAATACGATCTATTCGACAACTGAGATATGTGATGTGTCTTGCTTCGAAAAAGATAAAAGAGCGTGCTTGAAAAGAAAAAAAGATGAGAGAGAGAGAGAGAGAGAGAGAGAGAGAAAGAAAAAAATACTTCGCTATGATGCTTTCTATAGATAATGCGCGTCCCATTAACTACAAGTTATATCAAAATGACGACAAAGACGACCAAGATCATTCAAATTAACACAAAGAGACAAAGAATGCCGACCATTATCATATTCAGAACAAAAACATTACTTATGTGGAAAAGAAAATGAAGTAGAAAACTTCTTCTTTAATTAAATTATATCAGCTAAAAATAATTTTCGAAAAGTTTAATTAAAATATATTTATGTAAAATACAAAATATAAATCTATGAATGACATAAATATTTAGGTTAAAGAAAAAGAAGTCTTTGAATACAATTAAGTTAATGATTTAATAGTTTTTACATATAGATTATCAATTTATTTAAATAAAAAAATAATGCAGAATGTTTTTATAAAAATTGTTTTTTCTTATTCGATTTTGTTTAAATTATTTGATTATGAAAATACATTCTCGATTTAATGTGTATACTATTAATAACCTAAGACAGAAAACGGAAAAAAAAGGCGTTGAAGCAGTGATCTGTGAAATTTGATAAGATACTTTCAATTGCTTCTTTTCTTATTATTGTCGTTGTCGTCGTCGTTGTCGTTTTGAAATAGTTAATCTTTGTTTTTTCCGTTGCTGTTGTTCGCATTTCTTTTCCATCGTTTTCGATATTATCTTATTTGTTTTTACATTTGTATTTAATAAACTATCAGATGATAGAGATGATCTTGAAATAGATTCCTCACATGGAACAGAAGAACATTGAATAGCTGCATCAGTACATTGTGAAGCGACCGATAATTTTGACGAGCTAAATTACGAACAAAAAAACAATGTCTAATATATAAAATACATACGCAGTTAAAATTAAATTCCTTTTCCTTACATCAAAATTTTTTACAATGATGGCATTGTTCTTTTACCTGACTATGACATAACACTAAAAAAGAACAGGATATCCGTCTATTCAAGTACGAAAGAGAAATATTAACTTCGAAGGAGATGAAAGGTTATTGTTATGGGTGAACTCAGAATTAACGCAGAAAGTCACGCAATAATGTTCCAATGAATTTATTGTCTTGAAAATCTAGTTCTTGATTTTTTTTGTACTAAATTAATTATTCATAGAAATGTTCTTCTTTAAATACATACTTTATTAATAGTTTTTGCATGATAATATGGATAGGCTGTGAGAATTCTTGACAAGAAGAATTCTTTAGTTTACTAAGAAAAGAATCTATATTCTGAATGTGTACTGGAATAGTAATCCAAGGCAAGTTGTCTGTTGTATAATTTGATTGTATTTGATTATTATTAGAATCGTGTTGTTCGATTAAGTTAGTTGAATTATGAGAAGGAGAAGAAGAATTGATATCTATGACAGGTTTTGCTGATGTTTCCAGATCATCGATAAAGTTTGAAAGTAAAAACATAAGCTTTTCAATTTTATCCAATTTAGGATTCGGTTTCATATAATTTATAATCGATGATGAATTTATAATGGTTACTAATCAAAAAACTTTTGTTGAAAATTAAGTCAAATATATTATAAAACGAGCGGGCTATATAATCAATTATGCTAACTAATTTTATTGATCAGAAAAACATTTATCAAACATAACAATTAAGAATTGAATAAGAAACAAAAATTTTCATGATTTAATAGTATTTATTGATTATTATTATAAGAAACTTATTGTTCATCATGTGACATTTTTGTTAGTACTTCATTAAATATTAATTATATATTTTATCTATCAAAAAGAAATTTTTAGTCTTATTAATTAAAAAATAGCTTTCACGCATCGTCGAGGACAACTACCACAACATTTAAAGCCATTTGAACATTCATGGTCAGTAGAACATTCAGCAGTACATATACCAAATTTGCCGGATGGTGGTGGGCATGAGCCTGGTTTGTTAACTGAGCGTTTTCCTATTTCATTTTTTTGAAGGCGAGGACAACATACAGCATAAGCATCATTAGGTGCAATGACACATCGATGTGTTGATGGACACTCACGACGATTAATACCACGACCACAAAAATAACCAGGTAATGGAGCCTCACCATTACCGCATTTATCCTTTTGTGCTAATAGAGAGTTAGCCATTAGTACAATCATTGCTATTGTAATATAAAAGATGAAAATAGGTTTGAATGGAGCCATTTGTCAATAGAAAACTTTTCAAATAAGTAATGATATTTTCTAAAAAAAAAGATACGCATTATTTTTCGTTTTTTCAATGTAATTTATAGTCACACAATGAAACAAATAATGGCATGTGGATTAATTCACATCGTTCTATTATTGATATTAGTTTCTATCGCTTTTACTCGTTTTTGAAATCAACTTTGCCTCTTGCAAAGGTCTTCATCTAGATTATGAAAAATATCATTCAATGATATAAATAATGCACTCAATAGTCATGCAGTTAAAATGTCCGGATCGTGCGTTTTAACGCTGACTTTTTTCTTACACTCTAGCCTTCTTATAACATAAAATTCCGGGCATTTTTCACTCTGAGTGTATCATTTATCTTACGAGCATTTAAATGTATTCTACAAATGGTCAGTCTGTTGTACTGATAGAAAAACTACTCATTTAAGTTACTAACGCAATAAATTAAACTTAATAATGGATACTTCCTTTTTAATAACATATATATTCTTGGTTAGTTTTTGCCTACACCTAGATAGTTTATACATCATTTCAATGACAAAAATTACTGTTAAAATAAAATATTTCTACGAAATCAACAAGATCAAAAAAGATAGAAGTGAACTATAACATTTAAATCTTTTACTCTTATGAAGAATTCTGCTATTTGCCAGTTGTAATGCATTAACCTATTGATAAAGCTTGAAAAAATTAACTCGATTTATCAATTCTTTTAACTACTATCAAAAAGAAAAATGTCAAAAACGAAAATAAGACAAATGTTGACAGATGTAAATGCTGAGAATAAGAGTATATTAATCTACAGATCTTTTTCATCCTTACCTTCAATTGAATAAAGATTGAAGTAAATGAATAAACAATTGCTACTGTCCCTTTCTATGTTTTAGTAACAAAGAGATAAAGAAACAAAGAAAATTGTTTCTATTGGTCAATTAGATCACCGATTGAAATAGATACATCTCTAGCGTAGTAAGTATTCGTTCATCTATCTATTCTAAACTAAACAATAAAGAAAATATTGAATCACTCCATAAACAACTGAGAAAAACCGTTGTTAAAAATCAATAATCTAATCATTGAGACTCCTTATTATCAGAAAAAAGAATTATACATAAATTTTAACATATAAGTGTTCATGATTCTATTTCTTATTTATTAATACATAAAAAATCGATCAAATCATCGATTTTGCCTTCTAGATATATTAATATTTGTTGATACATAAAGGAATCTATTTTAACAGGTTCAGCTTTTTGATACATCATCTTAACCAGTTATAGAGCGTTTTTCTCCTTATTTTTTTTAATCTGAACGCATTAAAATACCGTTTTAAGCAGCTATTTGTCTATAAGGATATACTCTATGCGTCTATTTTCAGAATCAATCAGTCTCTACTTGATAACAATGAAAATCGATTTAGAAGTCAATTTTGTAGATTTACATTCCTATATCCATAACTATATTGTTGAACGTAATTTTCCTAGTTTTTATATTGCTATTTCAAATCTTTGTTGCATGTATGGAAATGAATGCAAATAAATTTCATTATTTCATAGTCTATCAATTTTGAGACCAATGAGATTAGATCTACAGATAAATAATCGAGCATATCATGATGTAAAACATTGAAATAATATTTAATTTCACTTTATATGAATCCATTTTTGAATAAAATAAAATTTTGATACTGTTGCATTAACAATCATTTGTGAAAACGATAAAGAAATATATATATGTATATACAATTATGAGACAATTACCAGAGCATCTGGAATTTTTTTTGTAATCATCATATGTATAGCAATACAATTGCAGGATGTACTAGATGTCAGTTAGCATCAATCTGATTCGACAGTTATTTTCACAAGTTTGGTTCCGAAATGTTCACAACGAGGACAATAATTAGCATAAGCATGATTGGATACAATATCGCATTTCTAGGACAATGGGCATTTTTATCAATTAGGATCATATTCATCAAAGTAACCTTGTAGCTAAATTTATCCATTTTTATAGATTCTTCACTTGCATCTGCATGTTGGACAATCTTTTTCATTCAGTACATTCCTATATTTACAATATATCTTATATACTGGACCACATATTCAACATATCATCGATTTTAAAATAGGCAATAGTGCCAAAACACATATCAATCATAAATGATCACAAGACATGTACAGATAGGATGCACCAATTCGTTCCGTAATTTTATCTGCTTTATAATGAATGGATCAACCATTGATTGAAAGATTAAGGTTAATTCATTCAGTTGAACTAAGTCAGATATCTTCAGTATTAATATGAGAGCAAAGAAAAGTCAAGAGATGGTAATGATGATTATCAATTTAATATAGAAAGATATATGATCTTGATTAACCTTTGGAATTTGAAAGCTAACAATTGATCTATTAATATTTCAAAAAAATTATAAAAAAAAATTTATTTTTCATCTAGTATAATTCAACCAATTCATTCGGTATTATATACTTCTATAAGTAGTTTAAAATTAATTCTCTGAAGAATAATTAATGATAGAAAACAAATGCGTCGTCATCTAAATTAGAGACAAAATCTTCTTTGCATTCTTTTTTTTGATGAATTAGTACGAAGATATTCATATTATTTGGAAGCAAAAGTAAGATAAATTGACTGGAATATGACTGATAATTTCATATTTCCTTTATAGAACACAGAAAATAAAAACACGAACTCATTCTATCTTACATGAGACCTTGTCTTCTACTTAGTCAGACATGAGTAGAATTGTAAAATAAAACATTGTTTGCTGAATATTAATTAATATTTATACAAGATTCATTGTATATTTATACCATGCAAAGTTAATACTTTCTTATGTATCATATTACATACAATTGATTAAATATTTACTCATTATTTTTTACATGACAGTAATACATCGTAGTAAAGAATAGTCTATCTGTATGTTAGAGAATATTTATTATTACCATCGTGCATGAATGTGTTTTAACAGCCATATTAGTATTTAATCAATGTGTTATTTACTTTGCGAACAGTTATATTGCAGTGAGTTCAAGATCATAAAAACCAAAGGTAGGCAAGGCAAGTGAAATCAAACTTGATTGATTTGACTTGTGACTTGAAAATATTTAATTTACCTACCTCTAATAAAAACGTTCTACTATAAAATATTTAAAAAAGCGAAATTTTATTGAATTGTACTAAAAATTAAACAGGTTCCAGTCTGGATTACAATAACTAGATGATTGAAAGTTACTGTAACCTAAATTTTTACCGATCTTTCAAATATTTGAAATTCTGTGTCAATTTATACGTATGTACTCAACTTATATATTTCATGAGGTTATAGAATGTAATTTTTATATTTATGTAACTTTGTTGAATATCTTTGACGTAAGTTAACCATTTATTGTTTTGATTATCATTCGATATGAAAAGTATCTGCAAACTATCAGTCATTAATTACATCTTCAATTCGAACTTATAGCTAAAAATTTTTAACCAAACATATTGATTTTTTTCTTGTCTTAGATTTATATTCGTGAAACAAATATAATAAATGTATTATTAAAAAAAATACATTGTAAGTCTTCTATTACTTAAAATATCCAAGAGTTTGATTCTTCTTTCGAGTTACTATGTATCTTGAATTATGATTGTGTGTGTCAACAACAAAAATAAGACACTATTACTACTATTAAATGCGAGAATGCATTAGTGTCTTGATAGATATTCATGATTATGAGTACAAATTTAATCCGATAATAGGTGATATGCAACTTTATATAGAGTTATCAATATTTTTGAAATTATTTACCATTCACATATCGAACATTCATAATGATCGATTGCAAAATTGTATTGACAAAATCTATGATTTATGGTACATTTTTTCTGATGTGACAAGGAAAAAGATGTTGATTCAGAAACAAGTAATAATATTATATCAGGCGGAAAAATATAATTATACGATGACTCACTGTCTACTTATTCTATAATGAAAAAACCATATACATAAACATAATATTATTTGAATCATCTATGTTTTGCGTACTTATTAAAATATACTACTAAATAATTTCTCAACTGAATTAAGAATAGATAGTTAAAAAGAAATATTTTATTTAGATATATTCAATTACATCAATAATTTATTTTCTAATGGAAAATTATTATCTTTAATATCTGTACAAATATATATCACTGCTAGTACAGCATGATTACGTTGTTTTTTCTAATTTTGTTAAGTTTACTGCGTCCATGTAGAACGATGGAAGTTTCTTGTTTTTCGACAGTTTGATAGAGCATCGATTACTCTATCGAATTATACACTGACAATTTTCAGATTGTTTCTGAATTTATTCGATAGCTATTATTCATTGTGGTACTAATATTTTGTATATTTATTATATTGAATAATAGATCAGTTGTTTCCCTATCAAATAATATATTCTCAGATGGACTAATTTTAAATTAAAAATATGAACTTTTCGGTGAACTTATTTTCATAATTGATTTTTGGCTTTTTCCCAGACAAAATTTTGGTTTTTAAATGTCGAATCTTCTTTTTCTAATATGTAACTGAATAGAGATTTGATTTCTCTATTGCTGCACGTAATTGTAATTAGATTTGTGTCGAATTTCACAAACAAATTTTTATGAAAACTGATACAAACTTGACATTTTATCACTACAAAAGTGGACTACAATTTAATAGTATAGGCTACTTTTTTCCTCGGTTTCGAATCTGTTATTTTTAATATTTTTTTTTACACGAGAAAGTACGATGGAACTCTTCCATCTATAGTAATTATCTTTATTACTGGGGTTGTTATTGTCGGTATATGAGGGTGGAAAAGTTTCGTTTCAGCAGTTCTTGAACTTTATCAAATTTTTACATAAAATAGAGAATAAGTAAAATAAAAACTGTGTAATTTGTTAGAGTAATCGGTGTTCTTTCTGATCATATCAAAACAAAAAAGCCTTCGACGTTTACCACATATATAGCAAACATTAATAAACTAGCAAAATCAATATAATCAAGCTGTAGACTAGAAAAACAACAGATTTATATCTATCACAATGAATCAGATGCAGATAAATAGAATTGTGCACAGGATGAGAAATTTCTTTTTGCTTTACTGCATTGATAGTTTATAAATATTTTCATTTGATTTGATTAACTGTAATTTTATAATTCTTCTTTCATAAGTGTGAAAGAGAAATGTAAATCATCTTTATATTTTGAATTCGAGTAGTTATTCGCATTTTAAGTGACATTGAACACTCTGTTGATGATAGCTAGAAAGTTCCATAATATAAATTACATCAATATGTTTTACTATCTGACAAAAGACAGAATATAGTATTATGCTAGATATAGTTTTAATTCAGTTTGCTTTCTATTTAGAGAATAGTAACTACTACTACTGATAACAAACAACAAAATTAATATTTGTGTTTCTCAATCATTTTTTGTTGTATTTAAATTTTATTGAATTCAATGATGGAAGCTATAATCGTTCTCGTTTTATTCAAATTAATATTGAACAATATTGCTTTCTTTTTCGTATATAAATAATTTTTGTTATATGAATTTTCATTTTAGAAATATGACAAGGACTCATATAGTATTATTTGATTTGTAAAAACATCGAATATAGTTTTGATATTTAGCAAAATAAATATCTACATCATTCGATAATGACAGAAAAATATAACTATTACTTGTTGATAGATGATATATTTGCTTTCATCTGTCATTGTATTCATCAACAACAGGAAAAACATACGACATAAAAGCATCATTGAATATAATGACACAATGATATGTTGATAGACAATCGTAATGATTAGGGCCAGAATTCCAAAAAATAACCTTTGAGTGATGCTTGTCCATCTCTACAAAGATTATTTGATTTCTATGTTGCTTTTCACATGTACATATTGAATAACCATTTTTATCACGTTTATTCTCATATGTATAATCTATTACATATACAAGATCACGTCCAGTACGTGACATATACTCTATGATAGCTCATAATATGTATAGAAACATGAGTAAAATCATAAAATAAGGCATTATTTAGCTAATGCTTATATGATTGATACGTAAATGCTTCTTTTATTCACATATGATGTTGGAACGAGTAATAAGTACGTTCTTCTGTTAATCTACTTAATATATTAACGAATACAATCAAGTAAAATTATTCTGTGTATGTATGGCATATAGCGCTTATACATGTAATAAAATCGATTATGTTAAATGTACTGTTTACCTTGAAAATAAAAACGTAGCTTCATGAATGAGTATGACACGAATATGAACGTTACACTCATTTTAAACAACATTAAGTTGGACAAATTATAGATAAAAATTAATGATGAATAGTTCATAGCTGTACAATACATCTGAACTTAATAAATTACTCTCGAAAGCATACAAATTCATTGAAATGATATTTTAAAAGATCTAACTCGAATAGAATGCTGATAAGATGACAGTACATTCAAGAAATATGGTATCTTTGTGATGATCCGTAGAATTTTGTTCACAAATATTCATTTATGAAATATATAAATATAAATTATACAATCTTTACCGATCGCTTACGAATTAACCTATGTAGTATCATAAATGAGACTATTTGTGTACCGTATTCATCACGTAATTACATCGCAATTAAAATTTATATCAGTTCCATAATGAAATATTGTACGATAATACATATCGCATAGCTCTTGATGGAATATATCTAACATTAGTAATCATACTACACTCAAATGACTCTATGAACAAAATTATTTTGATAGTATGTCTTCTTGCTTATATGCAGTATAAATTCTTATTTTTATTAATATAAAGCTTCTACGTAATTAATTTTCATAGTTCTTTCACATATTAATCAATAATTTTTTTTGACTATTAACATGACGCAATAATATACTACTCTTAAAAAAAATATCTGTCCGCCAAACTTTATCGCAATATTTGTTTGCTTGATTATGCAATAAACCGAATAAGATAATTTTTTATATAATATTCGTTCGGTATTCCCTCATTTATTGATATACACTATACATAATAGATACTGTACAACTTTATATTTCTCGTTATAAAGAAACTTTTCAAGTTTCAATTTCAATCACCCTACTTCTAACTTAAATGAGAATATATTGTACTGCAATTTCATGTATTCAATATGAAAAAGTATTATATAATATCATTAAATTGAAAATACATTAACTATCCTGACAATCCGATCAACATTATTATAATCTGTAAAAAGTTGACTTCTGATGTATTTCGAATATGCTACGATGAAAAAATGGTATAATTATCACTCATTTATGATGACAAATAAAAACGAATTGTAATGTTGCATCTGATCAAATGATAAATACTGACTGAAAATGTCTTTATATTCGATGTATTTAGTGTGTCGTAGAATTTTTGTTTTTATCATCATTTACACATAGTTTTCAAACCTCAAATGCTATTATTCTAATGAATGGCTACGCATTCAAGCAATAATTGATCGAAATTTTTAATGATTTGAATTAAACTAGGTCAGTCCTTCTCGACATTTTCATTTGAAAGAAAACTATAGATGTCAAAATAAGTATTTCCTAATGATCAGTTAATGACAGTATGCAACCGGAAAAAGCCAAGAAATTATTGTATATATGCTCCATTAATTCAGTCAAAAAAAAAAGGCTATTCGCACATCTTCATTCTTGTGATTTATGCATGTTCTAATAATACTATGAGAAAATTCTAGGTAGTCATGAGATGTCATCAAACAATAAAACATCTACATCTAGTTGATAGACATATGAATAGAAAAATTAAAGAGATTATTTTTTTCTAGGAATATAAATGCTCTCAATGTCATTTTTACTTTTGATGAAATAATTTTAAAAAAAAAGTCAAAGAAAAATATTTTAATTACAATTGAGAGAAACCTAAAAGACATTATATGAAAATTAGTAGAATAAATATTTGAAATTATATATCTTTACTTTCGTTCAATTCTCATTTCCTTTGAATAACAGACAATAACTTTCTATAAGAATATAAAATCATTTTCACTAGCGTATTGAGATATTCACAAATATTTACAATGTATATAATATTACAATAACTAGTTACTTTTATCTATGCATATCTAATCCTTGAATATATATTATAACCATAAAGAAGTAACAAAGAAAAACGATTGATATCAACTAATAAGACAACAAAATAGTTGTCTGAAATCTGATAGTGTATCATATATTGATCACACAAGAATGTATATTTCTTTCGAGGTCGAATGCAACGACCATGTAATACACAAAAACAATATAAACGCTATTTCGTTCTTATCAAACTAATCATAGAATAAATATCCTGCATGTCTGTTATAACTATGTTATTCTTTTCTATCTAACCTTCTTTTTCTAGAAATATATGTTAGAACTATATATTTTATGAATGAATAATATTAAAATAAAAATTGAAAATATGAATATTTTCTTCATTTATTGCTTAGTTAAGTCGATCCATAAACCCATTTCCTTTGCCATTAATAATTGGAACAAAAAACAAATAAAGAATAAAGAAAAAAAAATATTTTCAAGAATGAATGTAGACAGAGAAAAAAAACACAACATCTAATATAAACTCTGTACATTTGGGAGGAAAAAAGAAAAATACTGCTCAGTGAAATGAGAAAAAAAAAGAAAAATGGACAGACACATACGACAAAAAAACAACCGGTGGTCGACAATCGAATTACACATTTCTCTCATATTTAGTTCCTTTTTTTCGAATTACATTCGTTTTTTCATCCTTATACCAATTCTGTAAATAATAACAGAATAGACGAAACAAATAACAACAACAAAAATAAACAGATCATACATACACACAACATTAATTTAATTTTTTTTTGTTTTATTATTATTATTATTAAAATTTAACTTTCGTTTTTATTGTCTTCTTAAACTTTTTTTGGTCCATATTCAATAGCTGCATCATCCCATTCTAATTGATGATCAAGTTTTTTTGGATGTTTTTTATTATTTTCATAATCATCATCTTCTTCAGATGAATATTCATTATGATTATGACCATCATTTTCATATTCATCACCATCATCATCCGAACTTGTACCTGGATATTCATTCATAGTTTCTTCAACATTATGAATATTTACTGGTTGAGCAGATTTCTATTAAAATAATAAAATAATATTAAAAAGATAAAATAATAATCAACTAACTTTTGTTTCATCTAATGGATTAACAGTAATATTAAGTCCGATATCATCTTCCCATTCCATTTGTGAATGTATATCATCACCAGTATTTGTAGTTGGATTATGTTGTCGATGACTTGAACGAATACGAACAATAAGATAAAGTACAAGTACACCAGCAAGACCAATAGAGACACAAACAACTACAGCAATAGGCCAATCTAAAAAGAATTTAATTCATAGATTAATCTTGTTATTTATCTAATCTTGAACTTTTTTCTATTAACTTAAGCTCATCTGTCTTCCAGTAATAACTTTCCCTTTGATTGCTTGTGTAATCTGTTAACTTTCTTTTCTTTCTTATCACTTATTGTTGTTACTATCACCATAACTAATGCTCCTGTTTATTACACAGGCAAAGCAAATTGAGCAATCAAATAGCAAACAAGAAGACGAGAAAAGGAGCTTGTACACTCAGTATGAAGCAAAAGTTCATCACCTGGTGATGCTCTTTGTATCTTACGATGACAACGACAACAAGAATGCTAATTGATTGTATATGCACAACTGCCAAATGGTTCTATGTATATCTTTATATTTATAAGGGCATACATACAACAAATTGACCATCAAGGACAGTGTATTGTAACATGTGAGACATCTGTCGTTTTACTTTCGGTCTATGCCAAGGTCAACAATACTATTGACCGATTGATTTATTTAAAAGAGAAAAAAAGAAAGTTGAATTCAACTTACTTAAAGCTGGAGATAGAAAC
>JAJEKB010000106.1:0-33949 GCA_022393335.1 Macrotrachela quadricornifera | reverse complement strand
AAATAAATTTCTAAGCTCATCAAATCTCTCATGTTCTTTTTTTTTTTAATAATCATTCAATTTTACACAATTATTAAACCTACCTGATTTCATGTCGTTTGAGTGTTTTTTTTTATTCGAGTCGAGAGAGAAAAAAAGAGGTCGGCTCAAATACCGAACACAAAAAAAAAGAGAGAGAACAGAACAGATCAGAGTAGAAAGAACAGAAATAGAACACAGTGCGGACAAGCCGCATTACACTGAAAAGAGAGATTTTGATTGAGGATGAGAAATGGGAACAAAGGGAAGAAGAGAAAAAAAAAGAAAAGAAGACAAAAAAAAAAGAAAAAAAGAATTTTCATCGATTTTTATGATGTGGCTGGTGTCACCGTCATTTGGAATTCACCACCACCACCATTACCACTAGCAGGTGATGTTCCTGCTGTTGTTGTTGTTGTCCGAGAAGTGGATAATGTCGATGTAGAAAGAGATGAAGATGTGGGAATGAGCTGATCACCGGCTGAATTCGCATTTAATATTGTCGAATTAATTGAAGTTGATGTAAGAACATCAGATGACATAGGAGATGGAGATGATGATGATGATGGTATAGGTTGAATTGAATCTTGATGAGATGATGAAATATTCATAGTAGTAGGAGAACTTGATAGATTTCCAGTTGTTGAAGATGATGATGGAGACGAAAGACGAGCTTGATACCAATCACGATTTTGTTCTAATGTTTCTAATATAGCACTTGCATCTGGATAAACCAGATCAGCCCATGTTTCCCATAATGGATGTACAATAAATTCAATAAAACCAACCTAAATAAAAATTTTTTGTTTTTTTATATTAAATTAAACTTTTTCGAATATTTAACAAACCTGATGTTTTTCCACACTAGGTACACGTCTATCACACATGGGTGAGATTTCTAAACCAAGATCACGTTCTTTATCACCTTGTCTCCAAAATTCTTCCATTATCCGATCAGTCCATTTAATATATATATCTAATGGTTTAGTCGGATTTGATAAATCAGCACAATGAATCATATTTTGAAGCACCTGAATTCTATCATCATATGATTCAAGCATAATAATATTATTTCCTGTAACTTTTTTTGATTCAACCATTGTTTTTAAATCAGCTAATAACTGCATATGTTTAGACATATCTGTTGCTAAAACCATATCAATAACCATTTTACGTAATGTTTTTATTTGTTTTGCTGTTAAATGTGAAAATATATTTCTTTCATCAGCTTGTAATAATTTAAATGCAACGGCTAAATGATGATTTTCAAGTACACTTTCATCATTATACATTATCGCTAAATCACTTCCTATAAATAAAAAACAAACAAAAGAAAAAATTTTTATTCAATACAATCAAGATTATTTTTAAAAATTTTAAACTTTGAAAGACTTACTAGTATTAATTAAAAATTGATTTGTTACACCGGGATGATCGACATCGTGCACTGCCGATGCGAATATCGCCGACATGATCTCCAATTCGGTGAACACGCCCTATTTTAATATTTTGAAAAAAAATAAATAAATAAATAAAAAAAATTCTTTTTTTTTCTATTTACGTCGAGTGCCGAAGCATTGAGCAATACATGCATTGACTGACACACATCAGCTCCATGAGCTTTATTATGATATGGTACTTGTTGGTAATGATCTTCAAGTGTGAGCAAATAAGATATTAATGTATGGGGTTCAATAGCATATGTTCTTAGTAAAACACGTTCTTGAAATATTCGATATGTTATTGCTGTTAATGGTCGTTGACCACTTAAATCTTCAATACGAAATGTATCTAAACCCCAGTCATTAATACGATTAAGTAATGTACGTAATTCGTCAGGATACGGTGTATCAACACCTAATTCTGGTACTGGACTTTTTGTTGATAAAACTGTTGTAGTAGTTTGTATACCAATAATTTGTCCCATTAATGTCGGAGCTGATATTGATGTATCGATAGCAGCTGATGTTGTTACTGTATTTATTTCATCGGTTGGAAGACCACGTGAACATGATATTGTTTGAGATAAATCAACATCAGGTTCTTTTTTGTCTATTATAGAAAAAAAATATTTGCTTTTCTTTTGGTTTTTTTTCTTTGTTTTGATTAATCTTAGTTCTATCAATCAGAATTATTTATTTAATCTTTTCTCAAACAAAAAGGAAATTAAATAAAAATATCTTGATATTTTTCAATTTTGAAAAATAACTAACATTATTTTTAGAAATTAAAACTTTATAGTTGATTATAGAAAAAAAAAAGAAATTTCACTTCCTTTTTTCTATGCTAATTACAAACATTTGATATGATTCTCTATATTGATTCGATGATAAACATATAACAAGAAGAGAAAATGAGAAACTAACTGAAGCATTAGTTCGTAACCTATGAATCATTAGTATCTTAACTGGATAGAACTTCAAACCAATCGAAATATGATTTTTTTTTTAATGGATTGAGATAATTCGAATGGCATTTATCTTTCTGTTATTGATTGTTACTTAATCAAGGTATAAAATCCTATCAAATGCTCATAATTGATATTATAGATTGAAACGTCATTTTGTCTTAAATTTGAATATATCTTATGAGAATATCAAAACATACGGTGATAGAAAATAGTTATTGTGAAGATGAAAGTAATAAAAATAATCTTTGTATTAAAGGAAGTACTAAAGAAAAGAAAAGAAAAGAATCTGTTAGTTAAATATCAAAAGATAGCAAAGACACTGATTTAGAAGAAATAGATTCATGTAAAAATTCTACACAAAATTTCTAGTCTCGTATGATGTCATCTTCGATTCTATTATGATACATAAGAAACAAAACTTTTTTTAGTAATGTAATGGAAACATTTGGATCTGTAGAATTTATCAAAGATAGAATTTATATTGAAGAAATATTTCTCTATTTTGCATCGGAGAAATGATGAAAGAAAATATTACTTTATTCAAACATTCAAGGAAATGCAAATAGCGCTTCTCATGACAGCTTCGAAGAAATAACAATAGTTGAATGAAAAGGTTTTATTAGACTTTTACTAGTAGCTAGTTTATTAGAAAAATAAATAGAAACATAAAGTTCTTGTGAAATAGACGTCATCTATGTTTAGAATTATCATGTTTCGATATTGATTTGAAACAATTATTTTCTCTTTAAAATTCTACAATAAAACAATAACAAAAAAAAGAAAGAAAATAAGTAGATGAATTTGCGGCTATTCGTAAAATCTGAATAAATTTTTAAAACAATTTTAAAAAAAATATTATTTATCAGATCATTCTGTTATTATTTATAAACAATTATTAGAGTTTACAAAAAAAACGTGTCCTTTTTCGTCAATTTATACTATACGATTCTGATAAATACAGGATGAAGATCTGGTTATATTGATGTCAATTCTAATTGCCTTTGATGTATTCCTTACACTGGATGGCAACTATATCAGCAAAAAAACAAAAGGAGATAGGTGACAATATTGTTCTATAGTTGATGAAAGCAATGTATGATACAAATAGAAACGTCGGAATTAGTAATCTTTTCAGGACAAATCTAGTAGCAAAGGACCTTTACAAATTAAGCAATTTACTTAGACTCTTCGATATATGCTTTTCAAAACAATCTAATATATAGTTTCGTATATTGCAAAGAAAAATGATATTATTTTGGTACTTTCTTTTAAACATCATAATAAAAAAAGTGGACTTTAAAGATGAAAAATTAAATATTATTTAATAATATAAACGAATTTTATTTGTTGATAAATTAGGAACACGCGTGACTATTCATCTTCTTAATTTTTACTTGAAAATCTCGAACTTTTTATATGAAAATACTCAAAATACATTCACTTTTAATGATTACTATATGATGGAGAAAAAAGTTGTAAGAATTAAGTAAAAATTCCACGCACTCAAAATAAAAGCGATGTTCAGTTTATCATTAGTCCAAGGACAGAAGCTTTAAATGAATAGTATTAATGTTCATAAACTATTTGTGATGTGCAATCTGTTAAATGCGTTTTTTTTATTATTTGTTCTACATAAAGGAATGTTATCATTTGAATAATTTCTTTATAAGACCGAATAGAAAAAAAACAGTAGAACGTAGATAAAACGATCGGTTTAATAGTAAGAAAAAAATATGTTATTGTATAATATCTAACTAGATTTTGTAGTACTATGATTAAATATTTCTATACCTGTATAGGTTGAATATAAATAATCGCTAATTTGTGCGCCGGATTTATTATTTTCGGCAAAATGAGATAATTCTTTATTGAGCATACGCTTAAACTAAATAATAATAATAAAAATAGTAAAATAAATTTTTTTTATTTGAATTTTTACTTTGAGCGAGGCTAAATCAGAAACAGATTTATGTGTTTGCATTGTTTCTAATTGTTCTAGACACCAATCAAGTTCTTCTAATGTAGCTATTGCTTGTGATAATGAATTATCATCTATAATGAAAAGAAAAAAAGAATTTTTATTCATTAAATATTAAAATCTAATACCTGATGTTGTCGATGTCATCTTACTAAAATTTGGTGAAGCAGCTTGAGCACTACCAAGTTGACTTGATCGTTTCGCCCTAGAATATATATATATATATTTTAAAAACTTCGTTTTGAAATTAAAAATAAATCATTTATTTACCTATCAGGGGGTATATGTGTAAGGTCGATAAAATTTTTCCGTACATTTTTAAGACTGGCAAGTAACTGAGCAAATGGAGTGACAATCATGTCATCCTGATGCCTGTAACATAATAATAATAATAATAATAATAATAATAATAATAATAATAATATTAATAATAATAATAATAAAAAATACTAATATAAGACATGTCTCATTACAAAAAGTCGATCTTCTTCTCTAATTGCTTCCTTTCTTTTTCTTAACGAGACTAAGCCGATCACGCACTGAATATGTTGATATACGTACACACGCACAACATATACAAGTACAAATAATGACCTACCACTCAATATTAATCATATTTGCTGTACTAGATGCCCGATCATTTACATACTTAGCATCTTCACCATCTGGTGAAGCATCTTGAACAGTGACTGAACGACAGATTTTCATACGTTGTTTGGGTAGAAAACTGCTTTTGCTATTATGCATTTTTTGCTTTATTGAATATGGAATAAATACTGATTGAGAAAAACCAAATGCACACAACAAAGAGAAGACGAAGTATAATATAGGAGTAAGTGCGAATAGATAGATTGCAATAGAAATAGCGGCAGATTTTCAAGAAACAAAGATGAGACACGCCATCATTCTACTTAGAATCGTCATTGTCATTTTTCTTCTTCTGCTGAGCAGAGAAGTGGAATAAGAGAACAAGAGCTCGAACTCTTCGGCAACAAGATTGAGGAAAGAAAAATCTGAGAGAAAAAAAAAAGAGAGAAACGACAGAAGACGGATGAATCTTTCTCGTTAAAAGAAAAGCAGGTTCCATTTTCATCTAACTATCACTTGTCTGAATAGAAATCACAACAACTGGTTATATGCCTTAGATGCATGAAGAAAAAGAGACAAGAAATAACAATTATTGCATAGATGTTGTCAGAAAACTTTTCATCAGCCCGGCTAGCTCAGTCGGTAGAGCGTGAGACTCTTAATCTCAATGTCGTGGGTTCGAACCCCACGTTGGGCGTCTGTTTTTCCAATAATTTTTGTTGGCTTTTGTTATTCAGATACGCATTAATGACAGTCTTTATTCTACTATTCTTCTTCCACTTTACTTTTTGGTTCTCGTCAAGGGTTTTGTTTTCCTTTTGCTTCTGTCTCCGTGTGACCGTTTCTCTCTATCACACTCACTTCTTAACATTCTTTTCGGCTTTCTTTATTTTTTTTTTTTTTTTTGTTTTTTTTTCGGAGATTACAACACATCATGCTGTGTTTATGTGAATGTGTACGTGTCTTTAGTTTAGTAGATTGCAAACAGTCAGATTTTTACGACGCATATACGTATCCAAAAAGAAAATAAGAAAACATGAGAATGAATAATGACTCCGATAAAAAGACAAGAAAAAGAAAATTTCATATAAAACATTTTAAAAAAAAAAAAAAGTAATAAAAATGTCTTTTTTTTTTTCTTTCTTTTTATTTTTACTATTATTATTCTTATGTCAACGAACAAATAGAGTGATAAAAGGATAATCTCAAGAGAAATAGTGATTTGATAAGGAAGACAAAAAAAAGAAAACTCAAGATAAAGAAATAATACCTTTTTATCCAGGAAACATGGGATGTCCGTTGACGATCAAAAGCAAGTTCATTTTGACTGGGTAAACAAGTTGCTAATGTAACTGGCCGTCGACGAGTGTCAAACTCTGTATTACTTCGTGCTCGCATAGTAAATGATGTCTGATGTTTCTGTTGCTATTACTAGTCCTACTCTGCATTCTCATTTGTTTGCTTCTTTGTTATTACTGGTTGGTGCGGATGAATCGAGTGGGAGGGAGGGCAGGAGAGACAGCTATGAAGAGTGAGGAGGGCGGAGAGTGAGCGTGAGATGGGAACATGAGATAAGAAACAAATGTGTGCGTGGCGTAGTTCTGTCAAAAACGCAAATGAAACAAACTCTGATTGCAATGCAAGAACACAACTCTGGTACCGGACGTGTAAGCAGGAATAATAGTAATGAAACAAAAAAAAAATATGAATAAAGCATAAAAAAGAAAGAAGGAGATAGCTTATTAAAAAGGTCTAGTATTTATGTTAGATATAAAAGAGAATAAGAAAAGAAAAAAAAAAGATAAATATTAAACTGTTTTAATTACATAAATATGTATATTATCCTTACTTGGCAGATAATTTTGAGCCGAGTCTAAGAATTGGTTTTTTAATGGCGCTCTTGACACGCTCCATGATACTTGTTCTCTTTTTTTTTTATTGATCACTCACTCACATTCACACTCACACTCACTCATTCACTCTCTCTCATTCATCGATAACGCGGCATATGTTCGATTCGAAGTGTGTAGCCGACAGAGAGTCAGACACATAAACGCGTGCCCCACGACTACTAGGGTACAGTTGGCAAGGGAAGAGAGAGACGAACGAACGAACGATCGCGAAAAGAAAAAGAGAAAGAGAGAAAACAAAAATGGGGGCGCAAAAGAAAGGAAGGCGATACTCTTTCTTTTCTTTTTCTTTTCTCTTCCTTCCTTCCTTTCTTCATCGATTCAACATATTTTAACTACTTACAATTCAGATCCAATGGACGGATTGCGCGAAATACATTTTGGTGAAAGATCATTGTCACTGTCACATTTATACAAAAATGATTCGCGTCGATGCATTCCACCACTACTAGTTGTTGTTTTATTAATTGCAGTTGTACCATGTTGTTGATTATGTGGTGATGTTGGCGATACATTATGATGAGAATTGATAACGCCACGTGGTGATGATGAACCATCCACATCGAAACTAAAATAGATAAGAAAAAAAAAACAAATTTTATACAAATTTTATAATTATTTTACGAAAAAAATAATTTAATGATTTCTCACCACCGACACTCAACTGCATTTTGGGCATTTTTTTTCTTTATTAAATGTTAATAAGATATTTGATGTTCTTCTCTCTGGAGACAAGAATATATATATGTATATCTATGTGTATGAGGATACGTATATGTCTGCGTGCAAGTGTCACTCTAACTTGATCAATAAACGAATCACTGATAGCAAGAAGAAGACGTTAACGACGATAATAGAGAACCGAAGAAAAAGAAAAGAAGGACGAGAGAAAAATAAAAGAAATATATATATGTTAAGTCACGCTTCATTTGCTATTTTCTTTTAGTAATTTATAATTTCTAAATATAATTTTAGTTTAATTCAATTTACTATTTTTATTGTGATTTTTTTTTTCTATATATTAATCTTAAATGATTTTATGAATTGATTTCTTTTGACAAATTAGATTGAATAGACTGGTTTAATAATTATTCTTAAGTTTAATTTCCTTTTTCTTCTTTTCATTATCTACTAGCGTAAACAATATATTTTTTCAGTATATTTATCTTCTTTCTAAGATAAATCCTTTTTTTTTCTTAATGTAAATTCTATGTTATTAGATAATCATAGCTAGAAATTTTTCTAGAGAGATGTTTCTGAGATTTCATCAACATGAAATTTATCATATATTTAAAAAAACAGGTTCTATTCTTTTCTTTTCTTTTCCTTACGGAAACGGATGTAGATAGTTAGTTATTTTTCTTTTCAGTTTTTTTACAGAAAAAAAAAGAAGAAATATCAGATTTCTGTCTAACATATTTTCAGCTTGCAGACAAATTGATCTTCTTAATATGTAGAAATCTCTATAGAAAACGAGAAAATGTTCATACTAACGAAATTTGTTTCCTTTAGGGAAATTTCTCTTTTTTTTTTTTTTTTCTTTTTATTACTCTATCTATTCATTTTATTAGTAACAAACATCGTTGTTTTCCGATAATTGATTCAATCTTAGATATACTCATGCATGAGAAAATCTTGTAAGCGCCTTTAATTTCTTACTTGTTTTCGGTCTGATAGATTCGTAGAGTTCTCCGTAAACGAGGTCTCAAATCATACGAGAGACTTCTGGTGTTATTCTTCATTAATAAACGATATATATAATGGAAATTCCATCCAAATTAAAACGTACGTAGAAACTGATTTGTAACAGGTGTAAATCTGGTCTTTGTTAGAATTACCTTCTATATAGATGCATTTTCTATTTCTTCTATTTTGTTTTGACACTTGCAACGAAGACTAACTAGCTACATTAAGCAGAAGTCAATAAAAAATCGACTCTCTATACGATCTATACGTATGCATTAGGGAGCAATTCTGATAAGAGGATTCTATATAAAATATTCGATTAGTCGCATACTGAAATTAACGTCAACAAGATTTTTTTTCTAGATATGCACTGGCATACATAGAAAAATCGGCAGCTGGCTAGTATCCATGCTGTGTTATACGACAGGAAGCCATCGATCATTTTGGTAGCGTGTAAAACAAATATTGAGATGAAGGAAAATTTGTAAAAGAAAAAGAAAACCCGACCTTATCCTATCATCAACATCTCCTTTGCTATGAACTGAATGTCGAAGACTACGACGAAATGTAAGTCTTCGACGTAAACGTGGTGGTGGATCTATCGAAGAATTAGATGGATCATTTGATTGTTGTTGATTTGCCGGTGATTGTACATTTGATAGAAGTGTTGACGAGGATGTTTGATTAAATCTTTCAAAAAATGTTTTATTTCGTTTGGATGATGCTCGATTAGGTGGTGATGTTCGTATTGGTGATATTGGAGTTGGTAAGGTAATACTTAGTAATTCTGGTAATGGTGCTGGCTTTGATTTTATTGAATTTTGAATAATACGAGTTGGCTCAATCATTGTAGTATTTGTAGTAGCAGTTGATGATGATGATGATGAAGGTGATGTTGATGAAGAAGCAAAGTATACGGTAAGCGTCGTCATCAGAGAGGGATAATGACGATGATGATGATGATGATAATGTCGAAGTGGAAACGAAGTCAAGAGAATAGGCCCGGAAATCAACGTCGACCGCTAACAACGAGCGAGCGACAACAACAACAATAAATCGGGACTCTCTACTTTCTCTTCTCTTCAGTCATCCGAACGAACGACAAAGAGTGTGAGAGAGAGAGGGAGAGAGAGAGAAGAAGAAGACAGTTAGAATGATGAAAGAGAAGGGCAGAAGCATAGCAGATACAACGGTGCTGGTATGCTAGTGCTGGATGGAGGCGGTAACGGTCTTTCCGTTCGGTTTGCCTGCACGCAAACATCTAGCAAATTCCAGTTACTGGTAACTATAACTATGTTGCAAGAAGAAGAACACAAGGAAGAAAAGAGAGAGAGAAAACTTCACACTGACGAAGGCAATCATCCTAATGGATTCTCTCGCTTCGTCTCACCATGGCTATATAACTACACTCACACACATGCACACACACATACAGATAGCTTTAAGTTAACGAGTCCATTCATCGATCGAGCAAAAGACAACTACTCAAATTAGAGCGGCAGTAATCTGAACGACGACGTTTATTCATTTATTCATTCATTCATTCTTTTATTCATTTATTCATTCACTGCTTGTTATGTTTGGCACAACACAAAAGAAGGGTCTCATCATCTTTTTTTCTCTATCTGTTATTCTCAATTCTATGTCTAAATATTTTTAACTGACTATTATATTTATATAGCTTATGTCTCAGGAGACGTGCTTATATACATATATTTCTGATCAGGAAAAACTGAACAGTTGAAAAACATCGATGACAATTTTTTTTTCTTTGTTTTTGTAACTTTCTGAGAAGCAAACTTCCTCACCATCCTTAATTTATTTCCGGTAGATGCGTATGCATACTTCAATGGTAACATAAGGTGACAGCCATCTTTATCTTCATCACAAAAAAAAACGCAAATTATTACCTAAAGCTATAATAAGATTAAACAAATCTTATCTTTTCTTTCTAACAAATATAATCATCTTCATAGAAATAACAGAAATAAGATTATTTTTAAAAGTGATATAGATAAATTAGATGTATATTTATTAGAAAAAAAAAGAAGAGCAAAACAAAATATTCATAAATTTAGGAAAAAAAATAATTTTTCTTTCTCTTCCGGCTATACTCATATTTTTAAACAGCCGTCGAACCATGTGCAACTATATGTCGAGTGAAGGCAGAGAAAAATCGTTTCCGAGAGCTCTTTACATGATTTGTTGTGAGAATAAATACTTCTATCTAAGAAACATATATTATATATATATATATATACACATATATATATAAATAAATTCAATATAAATTTCTTCATTTGTTAAATATTGACAAATAGATTTTTGTGATTTTTTTAATTTCAGAATTTCAATCAACATCGAATGTGAAAAAGCATAAAATGTGAAAAATATGTACACACACACACACACACACAAAGCCATTATCACTAGTAATTGTGTTTGTTTGTATCTATGTGTATGTTACGTTGAATTTTTTCGATTGTTTCTTCTCTAGAGGGTTATTATTGTTGTTATTATTATCTAGACTAAGTGTATTGTTCTTTTTATTTGTATTTTTAAAAGCGAGCATTTGTGCTTGTTTTTAAATGTCTTGTTACTAGTAAACACGCATAAACGCAGTAGTAAAAGTGAATATGTATGTACATATATTGATATCTACCTGACATCATATCTGGCATGCTTGAACTTGTTTGAGTGCAAATAGAAAAAAAATAAAAGGAGGAAAATTAACTTCTTTTTTTTCTTTGCTTGTTTTTTTCGTTGATAAAAAAAGAGATTTACATATACAATGAGAATGATTTTTTTTTGTTAGATTTTTTATTTCTTCAAGCGCAATAAACGTTTTTGGTCAACGCACACGCGAACTGTCAATTTTTTTTTGTTATTGTCACTGATGAAAAAAAAATCGATAGATGAAAAGAATAAAAGAATTGTTGTGTGTATTTTAATAAAAAAAAAACCGAAGAAATACTTGTCGTTATATTTCTTTCACCTGTCAACGAAAATATTGGCTATATTACTAATAAAAGATAGAAATTATTAATGCGCATGATATATCTTATCAAGAATTTGCATGAAAAAAGGAATCCTAATGATTTATTAAATCAATAGCTATATTTTGTCGAATTTACCTGGTTTTGCTAGTGGTTGTAGCACTCCTATTATGGTTAGTACTGGAAGATGTCCGCCGTCTTAGTATAATTTGTCCAAGACGAATGAGCAAAGGTGGAGTTCGAGATGAGGGAGTTTGAGAAGAATGAATAGGGATCGTAGTATCATCATCTAGAGCAGAACTTCGTCGTCGACTATGATTCGATGAAATGCAAGATGCACAAGTCGATGCCATTCCACCACGTCGACGACGTTTTTTCGTCGGTGTTATTAATGTTGTTATTGCTGTTGAAGATGATGTTGTTACTGGTGTTATTGTAGTCTGTATATTTGTCTTTTGATGATTTTGAATCGGAGTAGTTGAAAGAGGATGTGATGAAATACTTGGTGTCGAACTTTTTCGACGTATATAACCAGTCGTAGAAGTTGGTTCGATTGATGATGGTTTTTGAGATGAATGTTTTCTCGTACCGCAACATCGAAATGGAAAGGCACGATTTGTTGATGAGGAAAAAGAGGTAGGGGATTGAGGTAATGGTGGTGATAATATTTTCTTTTCTCGTTCAGTAAGAAATGGCCGTATTGAAGCGGCTAATACTTCCGACGATGATGACGATCGTGTGATCGAAATGACCGGCGGTGGGGAACTGTTGGTGACACTCGTGATTGACTTCTATATGAATGACGACGACGACAACGATGAAGAACCGAGAATCGGCATACACGCGAGAAACAACGAGAGCAACGTTGCTTGTTGTTGACGAGCCACACACATACACGCGGGCGGGCTCGTTTCTCTCTGTCTCTCTCACTCTCAGTCGCTATTGCTGCTACTGCCTGCTAATGATGATGCGAGAAAGGGAGAGCAATGACGATACTCCTGGTGGCCGTGGCACCCAGCGCAACGCTACAGTAAAGCACGGGACAAGAAACAGAACGGGCGAACACGACAACGCGAACGAAAGAACGACCGCCCTCTTTTCCTCTATACCCTTCTCTTCTCTTCTTTCTTTCCCTTCTTCCCTCCTTTTTTTTCTCTTTAGCATATGAATGAAATAGCGGTGTTGGCAGCAAAGGAAGACGTGTGCATGCTTGTATGTATAGCGATGAGGACAAACGAACGAACATCGACGACAATTTTTGCGTTCTTGCTTGCATCTTACTGCTACAACAGTTCTCATCAATGCTAGTCTAATAGCAACAACTATCGAACCGACAACGACAAGGCAAAGACAGCAACATATCAATGACGTCGTCATCGTTCTGGCCATAGCAAGTTAAAGCACCATACGAGCGAGCGAGCAAGCGAACGAAGCAGGAAGAATCTTCTTGCTTCGCTTTCCTCAAGGCCATCATTCTCTTCATAATACGACACATAGACATATACACACAAATACACACAAACGGGAGTGTCAATCAGAGTGTTGTATATGTGTGTGGCGAAAACAAGTCGCGCTCTTCTGCTCTCCATCCATCAACACTAAGAGCAATAAGAGACGACGAAATGGAATAGAATATAAGACAAAAAAGATGAAGTAAAAGATGGCGCCGTCACCTGGTATTCTAGGACAATATCGTTTTGTTTCTATTTTTTCTTTAACGCAATATGACAATCACTTGATTAACGTGTCACGAACGATTAGCTGTATCAAATAAACAATAATTTACAATTGTGACTAATATGTATACAAATATAACGATATAATATTTAACCTAAGAAATAAATATTTTCAAACAAATGTTTTACAAAAAGATGAAGTAGAATATTTGATGTTTTTGACAAATTCTACTCGGAGACATATGTTCGCTCGTAAACAAAAATTTGCTTGAAGCATTTTGAAGTAGAAAAATAAATGACATTGTAGACATAAAGCAAAGGATTTCTTCGTTTTTCAACATCATTAAGTCAATAGATGAAAAACAACATAATAGTTACAATCAACTCTTTTCCTTTTTTACATGAAATACACTTTCTAAAAAAAAACAACTGGGTGTGTCTTGACTTAATCAAATAAATGAGAACAAGATTATTTTTAGTTCAATATTGAAGAAAAATATAATATATACATAGACTATATATACTTGAATAGAATCATACAAGTTTTGTAAATAAAATCTAATAGTTATTTTACAGAAAAATTTCTTAAAGAAAAAAACAATCAATTGAAATTTACATACTCGTGAATAAATGGTGTAATAACAAACTTCATCAATTGAGAAATGATTTTTAAAAAATCATATCAGAGTTTATTTTTATTTTGGCCTTCAAAATATTATGATAAAAAAAGGTGAATCTATTGTCGTTGTTTTTTTCTAGTTATTCCCACGAGTGATAAATCACGTTTACATAGTCATAATAAAATCTTTTTTTGATTGACAGAGGTTAATAAGAATAATATTATCTTTCGTTACTTTCATAAACAGAAGAAATTTCTTTTCTATTTGTATTCATATAAAATATAACTCGTATAAGCATGGGAAAATTTAATTTTTTATAAAACACAATGGCTTAGTTTTTTTATATTTCTAATAGGATACTATAATGCATCTATCGATTATATTACCTTATATTTTTCTATTTTTCAAACAGCTTTCAATCACTGTTTTAAATTTCTAATACGTGATTAGGATTGTAAAGAATAGTTATCCAATAAATATACATAGAATTTTTGATAATATTCAAATAAAAAATTTTAAAGAAACATAAACTATGAATTTTTTTTTTTATAAAATAAACTTTTATGAACTAATAAAATGACGTTTAAATGATGTTGAAAAAAATTTTTTTTCTTTAAATTATTTTGTTTAATAAATTTCATTTGATCGTTTAAAAGAAAAGAATATTTAACTTAACGTTCTGTCATCTTTCTTTTCTATCAATGATAATGAATAATCAAGAAGTGTTAGATAGTAGTCAGGCAATGTCAAATTATAACACAAAAACTCTATTCAAAAGAATATTGTTATTAGTCTACAAGTAGAGAGCAAATAAATGTCGATGAAATATATTTTTTTCAAATATTGTATTTTTTCTTTCTATGTTTGATTTTAACCATAAAAAAGCTAAAAGAAAAATTGCTTACTTAACACGTTTGCCACCTAGTGTAGGTCCGATCGAATGACGTCGTTCGGTTAATGGTAATGCAAGAAAACGTCGATAAAAATCCATTATCAATATGTCAAGGTAAAAATGTAAATGATAAAAAATGAAATTGAACGTTTTTTTTCTTCTTATACTTCCAATATCGTCACAAACATAAACATATATACACGGATGCCGAGAGTGAACGACGGAAGGAAAGTCGTAATGAGACACGAATGAGAGAACACATGCAAGTAGTAGTCACAGTCTATTTTCCTTCAACTTTGGCATTTGCCATTTTTTTGTTCTACTCTCTCTTTTTGCTTTCTCTATTTTCTTCGCTTTCTCTCTTTTCATTTCTTCATTAAACGTCAAGCGCACGACAACACACCTGCTGTTATATGTCATGGATAAAAAGTCTCACCTTTTAATAGAATCTGCATTATTAGTAATAGTTATAGATGATGTAGCAACACTATTTCGATGTGATGGATGTGATACAACATTACCCCATGAATGTCGACGTTCAGGATTAAATGAAGGAACAATAAGAAAATGACGTCTAGTTGATATTGTCAATGAAGGCGGTTCTTGATCGATATCAGCATCCAATGACATGATGATTGACTATTTTGTTTCTTTTCTTTTTTATATGGACGATTTGAAGCGCGAAACGTTTGAGAATAATCAAACACGTCCAGTTTCACCCATATATACACATATACTATCGCCTTTACAAGACTAGTTGCATTTTTTTTTTTATGTCTTGTGAATACAAAGTAGAATCGTCGTCTGGATCGATTGTGGAGACTATGCTGGGAGAATAAGAAGAGAACAAAAGCAGAGTCCGTTTCGTTGAAAGGCGCGAAAACAGGCCCAGCAAGAGAGCGAGAGAGACAAAGAGAAGAACAGCCTGCTGGCGACGTCAGTCGAGCGAACGGATGTTATTAATTTATATGGGCGAGGAACGGTGCTATACTTGCTTTCTTCTTCTTTTATGATGCCGTTTGTATTTTCGATGACAACGTTACGTCAATAGAGGAGAAAAGCAAGTGAAAGATGACCTAATGAAAATTTCATTACACCTGTCGACGGACTTTGTTCCAAACGGCAATTGTCTAAGTACTAGAGGCCATTTATTTGGTAATAAATACCCATATATACTTGAATAACATATATATGTGAGAAAAAGAAAAGAAAAAAGAATCGATCTCCGCCAGCAGTATGAAGCGTAATAATACAATTATGATCGGGCATCACTAGCACAAATCGCTTGAATCGCTCGTTTGTCGATCGTTGTCAAAAGAACTAATACGTAATCGAATTCGTCTGCCGACACTTCCTGTATATATGCCTGTATATATATGATGTGTATGTCTATCTGTTTCTTCTTTTTTTCTTTGCTCGATTTTTCTCAATTTGTCTTGTCTTTGACCTACTCTTCATTCTCGTTCTTTTACCATGTGTGATTTTTCTAGTCGAACAAGTGTGATCATTATTTTGCATTAGTCATGCATTTCCTCGACTATCCTTATTACAATCAATCTTGATGATAGTTGCTCTTCTAATGAATGTAAACAAAAGAAAACAAAAAACCAGATAAAGTAGCTTTTGTCGATTTCTTATACATCCATTTATATATGTACAGTATTCTTACTGATAATAAATAACTCTTTTTTTTTAATATCATGATCTTTTATCTTTAATGAATCCAACATAATATTATTATTCTATATTTTTTCTTTTTTCTAAACTATCTTCTTTTTATTCATATATTATTAGTATATTGTCAAAAACAGAAAGCGGATGTCAATACAAACGTGATTCATTGTAGAACAAGAGAAGAAAAAAAAGAAAAAAAAAAATCTTTAAACATCAAGACCATAACGATTTCCGGCATTTAGTCAAAAACAATTTTTTTTTTTTGTAAAAAGAAATATAAAATTTGATAAAAAATAACTAAATTCTGTTCGAATATTTATTTAATCAAGCATATTCAAACACATACATAATCATAGATCTGCAATTACATTTAAAGGTAAAGTTACATATTAATTAGTAGTTAGAATCACGCATTTCTTTATCTTTTCTATTCTTAATATATGATGAAAAACGGATATTCAGAAGGATGAACATGCAGAAAAAAAAATATGTTCATGAATTTATGAAGAATAAAATCTTAGATTTACTAGGCTTTTAAATAGTTCTATTCTTCTATAAATATCAATCTCTTTTATATACTTAAATATAATTGAATAATATAAAATATGTTTCTTTTTCGATTATATAATATTCATATCATAAATATATTATATTTTTATGACCATCTGACTGTTTTTTTTTTGTTCGATAGACAAATTATATTATATTCACTTCAGTTGATAAGACAAACACTTCTTTTTTTTTATGGGTCATAAAAACATAAAATATGAACTTATGCAAGAAGTTCATGAAGTTTAAAATAATAATATTAAATTAATATTAGTTTTTAATTATTTAATAGAAAAATATATACCTTCGTGTTCGAAATGCAGCATGAGCAATACGTCGTCGACTAGCAGCAGCAGCCATTTATGTGTTTCTATCTCGTTTGTATAGATTATATGTTCATTATATAGACACACATCAAGAATCTTTGTTGTTGCTCGTTCGTTGAAAAATCACGCTAGTTGGAGGTGGTAATAGTAATATTGTTCTTCTTCCTTCTCCTCAGTCGTTATCTCTTTTTTTTCTCTTTTCTTTATCCTTACTTCGGCAGGAACGCACAAATTTCATACTACGCATAGGCGAATATCTATACTCGAAATCGATGGGGCGTTCATCCACAGCTCTGAAACTCTACTCGTTATTGTGTTGTTGACATAACTACTCATTCTCTCTCGTTCTATTTCTATTCTCAACTAAGCACCTATTCTTCAATAAAGAACACTCAGTAGGATCTTATCGTGCTTCATACACATAGTCACATACAATGTTCAGGAATTTTTCTCAAAAAGAAAAAAAACAACTCTAACTAGCAAAATAAGAAGAAAAAGAAAATATTAAACAAGAAAAATCTCTTCTCCATTTTCTCTATTATTTTTTTACATTCGATTCCTTGTCACACAATGAACTCGTCATCACATCGGATCCTCCCGCGAAAACAACAATAAATACAATAGCAATGTTCATAAAACAAAATTGAATAAATTTGTAGAGCTTAATTTCCTTCTCGGGTGGAGATTTTTCACTATTCTTTAGATTTTTTTTCTTTCTATTTGTTCAAAAATAAAGAAAACAATAGAACAGTTATATTCTATTCATATACGATAGAATGCGTATGAAATATGATCGATTAGCAAATCTTCGGCTTATGAATGTCATTAACAAGAAAAAGATAACTAAATATGTTTAGTCATGATTCAATTCAATTATCAATATCTATTTGATCTCATTCAGATAAAAAAAAATGTCCTTAGAATGAAAATCTCTTACACAAAAATTATCTATTTTCTCTTGAGAAATAGTATGATAATATCATAAACATCGATCTTTTTTTTCTTATATAAAAAAGGTTTATTAATTTGAAAAGAATATTTAGTCAATTAGATTAAATTGACGTCAGAACTTTATGATATTTATATATAGTTCTATAGATTTTCTTTATACTTGACATATTATCAAAACAAAGTGATAATATTTCTATCCTCATGACATGTTCATTCACTAATGTCTTTCATTTCTTTTTCTTTTTTAAGACATTCTGTTTGCAACGCATGTCAATCATTAGAAGAAAAAGTCGACTAATAGAGGAAATAAACGTTAAACCAAATGATGATTATAGGCAAGTACATCAAAGCAAAAAAATAACTAATGTGTTATAACCAGCAAGTGAAGAAAAAAAAATTATAATTAGAATATTAAGCTAAGTGATTTTCAAGATGAAATTAGAAATTTTTCTTGAGCTTAATTTAACAAAAAAATAATGTATTTATATTTACTTATGATATATCATTCGTCTTAGATAAGATTGACATGTAAAACTAAAATAAAACTTCTGATTCTTTTCTCTTTGTAAGCTGAGTTTCATAAAGAATGAATAAAGAAGAAAAAAAACAGATTTGTTTTTTTTTTAAGGATGTTATTACGTAGGCTGAGAATAGCATTGTTCAGATTGTCTCACCAATTATTGCTATGTATTAACAATAAAAATAATTTTTAATGAGGCTAATCAAAGTCTTATAGATTTTTTTTACTTGAGACATAATCAATCTCATGTCAACATGTTTTTCATTTCGTCGTACTTAATTTAGAAACATTAGGTGTCGATAAAAAAATTAATAAATATCTACATTTCTACAGAATATTAATTATATTAAAGGCGTATAATTATTCAAAAAAAAATTAAAAATCAAGATTTCTTTCTTTCTATATGCTATCAGTTATAGTTTGAATAGATAAAAGAAATATGAACTTGAACTATTTCGTATTTTATTTTAGTCTCATTAATATTTCCTTTTACTATAAGCATACATAATATTTAAAAGAGAATTCTTTCTTTCAACTAAAATAGTCATTCATATCTACTTTAAAAAATCTTATTATTAAATAAATTTAACCATAATAATCTTTTAATGTGACAAATTAAACGATTTCAATCATTTTTATTAAAAGAATTTATTTATTTTTTGCTAAATGCATTCTATTTAAGGAAGATGTAGTTCAATAGACAATATATTAATAATTAATAAATATGCTAAACTATAAAAATAAACTATGCATAGCCGCCGAAATGTCACGTTAAACATGCCGAGTATATTATTCCATCGATATATTTTTTTTCATTGAAATATTCGATGTCATAACAATGAATGATGAACTATTATTAATTAGATAATCTTCAAAAAAAATAAAATAATGACAATACTAATCCAATTCAAAAAAGAAAATAGATTATTAAGTGTTTCGTGACGTTTTTCTAAATATTTTATGTGGGTGTATCTATAAAATATGTTTTTTTTTATTAAATAGAAAGAACAGACAAAGCTATTATCTTTCACTTCAATATGTCTTAGTTTACATGCTTTTGCAAAGGTTTCCGACATTATTAATTTGTCTCGAATATATTTGATTCAGAATCTCAAATAAATACAAAAAAATTATATGAAGATGTACTGAATATTATACTTAATAAAAAAAATTTAAGTGTAAGACTTTGATTATCTATATCTTATAAAATTGAATTCTTGTATGAATACAAGTATACTATTCCAAAAATATCAGACCAATCGTAAAAAATTATTTTATATAGTTAGAAAGAACGTCTTTTTTGTATCAGTATTTCTCTTAGTAGATTTTTTAAATAATATCAAATATTTTGTTAATGAGAGAACAGAGATAATTAATATAGGTTTTTTTTTTTTTATAGTTAACAAACTTTAATTGTTGATTAGCATATAATTAAATAACGACTAACATTAAAAACTATCTGAAACTAGATACACTTAAATGAAACTGATAATTATATTTGTAAACGGTAATAGAAAAAAGCCTGTCGAGTGCAACATTCTTACTTTATGAATAAAAAATGAGAAACCCTTTTTTTTCTGTCATAAAGAATCATTTTACCGTGCATGTCGACAATTACGATGATGATGACGATGAGATCTGAGACCATTAACAGTAAGATAAGTCATCGTTGGATGAAGAAAAGTGCCTGTATGAACTGCTGATGATGGTAATGTTGTTGTACTTGTTGATGTTGATACATGTTGATTGATAATTGTACGACTAAATTTGGCCAAAGATGGTGAACATGAACTAAGATGTGATCGATTTAGTACATCAGCTGGTGGACGAGGTTCTTGTCGTGGTAAACAAAGATCACGAAGAGCAGTTCGAGGTGATGTTGGAGATAGAGGTAACCAAGCTGCTGGAGCTATAGGGAATATACAACGTTGAGTAGATCTTAACACTGGTCGTTGCGGTGACAATATTGTTGGATTAATTGATAATGGAGATGATGCATTACTCCATCGAGTATTACTACTAGCTGACGTACATGTTGAAGAAAAACTTGAACTTGTTGGGTCTTGTCGACGACGAGCGCCAATCATAATAATATAATTTCTATTCAATAATAATGTTTTATATAAATATGAGGACTACATCTGAAGAGAATCATCGAATTGCACACTATGACATTATTTAAGTTCTTTCAAAGACAAAAAACATGTTTCAAGATGATAATAATATAGTTGTGTGACACAGCTGATGTTGTCGCGTCATTGTCAATCTAGCGAAAAATACATGTGTGCGTGTTTATGAATCAAATAGCAACGGAATTAACAAAGACTTACCTTTTATACGTTTTTTTTTCTTTTTCTTTCTATCTTGATTTTACAATGATGATGATGATGATTCTGGTTAGTTGCCTTTCGGTCGCTAACACTTACTCTACCGCTCGGTTTGCGTTCATAAAAGAATAAAGTGGGAGAAAGAGATATGACGACTACTAATGATGAGAGGGAAAAGAGAAACAGAGTTGTAAGTTGTGTTCTTTTTTTTACTCTGCTTGCTGCTCAGTTAGAGTCGTGACAATTACAGATTTCCGTTGTGTTTTTCTATACTTGTTACAAACTGAGAACATGCACATATGTGTTTGAAATCCTTGTTCTCTTTTTCTTCTTTTTCTTTTTCTTCTTCTATTACAATATGAATAAGGTAGTATCATGCATCGAGTTATGTCAAGAATATTCGTCTCGAGGGTTTTACACCTTTACTCTCTATCATCTACAGATATACGTACATAGTTGAAAAAATCACTCATCACCACATGTATTTGTATATGAGCGTGAGAGAATAACAATACGATCTATTCGACAACTGAGATATGTGATGTGTCTTGCTTCGAAAAAGATAAAAGAGCGTGCTTGAAAAGAAAAAAAGATGAGAGAGAGAGAGAGAAAGAAAAAAATACTTCGCTATGATGCTTTCTATAGATAATGCGCGTCCCATTAACTACAAGTTATATCAAAATGACGACAAAGACGACCAAGATCATTCAAATTAACACAAAGAGACAAAGAATGCCGACCATTATCATATTCAGAACAAAAACATTACTTATGTGGAAAAGAAAATGAAGTAGAAAACTTCTTCTTTAATTAAATTATATCAGCTAAAAATAATTTTCGAAAATTTTAATTAAAATATATTTATGTAAAATACAAAATATAAATCTATGAGTGACATAAATATTTAGGTTAAAGAAAAAGAAGTCTTTGAATACAATTAAGTTAATGATTTAATAGTTTTTATATATAGATTATCAATTTATTTAAATAAAAAAATAATGCAGAATGTTTTTATGAAAAATTGTTTTTTCTTATTCGATTTTGTTTAAATTATTTGATTATGAAAATACATTCTCGATTTAATGTGTATACTATTAATAACCTAAGACAGAAAACGGAAAAAAAAGGCGTTGAAGCAGTGATCTGTGAAATTTGATAAGATACTTTCAATTGCTTCTTTTCTTATTATTGTCGTTGTCGTCGTCGTTGTCGTTTTGAAATAGTTAATCTTTGTTTTTTCCGTTGCTGTTGTTCGCATTTCTTCTCCATCGTTTTCGATATTATCTTATTTGTTTTTACATTTGTATTTAATAAACTATCAGATGATAGAGATGATCTTGAAATAGATTCCTCACATGGAACAGAAGAACATTGAATAGCTGCATCAGTACATTGTGAAGCGACCGATAACTTTGACGAGCTAAATTACGAACAAAAAAACAATGTCTAATATATAAAATACATACGCAGTTAAAATTAAATTCCTTTTCTTTACATCAAAATTTTTTTTCAATGATGGCATTGTTCTTTTTTACCTGACTATGACATAACACTAAAAAAGAACAGGATATCCGTGTATTCAAGCACGAAAGAGAAATATTAACTTCGAAGGAGATGAAAGGTTATTGTTATGGGTGAACTCAGAATTAACGCAGAAAGTCACGCAATAATGTTCCAATGAATTTATTGTCTTGAAAATCTAGTTCGTGATTTTTTTTTGTACTAAATTAATTATTCATAGAAATGTTCTTCTCTAAATACATACTTTATTAATAGTTTTTGCATGATAACATGGATAGGCTGTGAGAATTCTTGACAAGAAGAATTCTTTAGTTTACTAAGAAAAGAATCTATATTCTGAATGTGTACTGGAATAGTAATCCAAGGCAAGTTGTCTGTTGTATAATTTGATTGTATTTGATTATTATTAGAATCGTGTTGTTCGATTAAGTTAGTTGAATTATGAGAAGGAGAAGAAGAATTGATATCTATGACAGGTTTTGCTGATGTTTCCAGATCATCGATAAAGTTTGAAAGTAAAAACATAAGCTTTTCAATTTTATCCAATTTAGGATTCGGTTTCATATAATTGATAATCGATGATGAATTTATAATGGTTACTAATCAAAAAACTTTTGTTGAAAATTAAGTCAAATATATTATAAAACGAGCGGGCTATATAATCAATTATGCTAACTAATTTTATCGATCAGAAAAAGATTGATCAAACATAGCAATTAAGAATTGAATAAGAAACAAAAATTTTCATGATTTAATAGTATTTATTGATTATTATTATAAGAAACTTATTGTTCGTCATGTGACATTTTTTTTAGTACTTCATTAAATATTAATTATATATTTTATCTGTCAAAAAGAAATTTTTTTAGTCTTATTAATTAAAAAATAGCTTTCACGCATCGTCGAGGACAACTACCACAACATTTAAAGCCATTTGAACATTCATGGTCGGTAGAACAGTCAGCAGTACATATACCAAATTTGCCGGATGGTGGTGGGCATGAGCCTGGTTTGTTAACTGAGCGTTTTCCTATTTCATTTTTTTGAAGGCGAGGACAACATACAGCATAAGCATCATTAGGTGCAATGACACATCGATGTGTTGATGGACACTCACGACGATTAATACCACGACCACAAAAATAACCAGGTAATGGAGCCTCACCATTACCGCATTTATCCTTTTGTGCTGATAGAGAGTTAGCCATTAGTACAATCATTGCTATTGTAATATAAAAGATGAAAATAGGTTTGAATGGGGCCATTTGTCAATAGAAAACTTTTCAAATAAGTAATGATATTTTCTAAAAAAAAAAGATACGCATTATTTTTCGTTTTTTCAATGTAATTTATAGTCACACGATGAAACAAATAAAGGCATGTGGATTAATTCACATCGTTCTATTATTGATATTAGTTTCTATCGCTTTTACTCGTTTTTGAAATCAACTTTGCCTCTTGCCAAGGTCTTCATCTAGATTATGAAAAATATCATTCAATGATATAAATAATGCACTCAATAGTCATACAGTTAAAATGTCCGGATTGTGCATTTTAACGCTGACTTTTTTCTTACACTCTAGCCTTCTTATAACATAAAATTCCGAGCATTTTTCACTCTGAGAGTATCATTTATCTTACGAGCATTTTAATGTATTCTACAAATGGTCAGTCTGTTGTACTGATAGAAAAACTACTCATATAAATTACTAACGCAATAAATTACACTTAATAATGGATACTTCCTTTTTAATAACATATATATTCTTGGTTAGTTTTTGTCTATACCTAGATAGTTTATACATCATTTCAATGACAAAAATTACTGTTAAAATAAAATATTTCTACGAAATTAACAAGATCAAAAAAGATAGAAGTGAACTATAACATTTAAATCTTTTACTCTTATGAAGAATTCTGCTATTTACTAGTTGTAATGCATTAACCTATTGATAAAGCTTGAAAAAATTAACTCGATTTATCAATTCTTTTAACTACTATCAAAAAGAAAAATGTCAAAAACGAAAATAAGACAAATGTTGACAGGTGTATATGCTGAGAATAAAAGTATATTAATCTACAGATCTTTTTCATCCTTACCTTCAATTGAATAAAGATTGAAGCAAGTGAATAAACAATTGCTACGGTCCCTTTCTATGTTTTAGTAACAAAGAGATAAAGAAACAAAGAAAATTGTTTCTATTGGTCAATTAGATCACCGATTGAAATAGATACATCTCTAGCGTAGTAAGTATTCGTTCATCTATCTATTCTAAACTAAATGATAAAGAAAATATTGAATTACTCCATAAACAACTGAGAAAAACCGTTGTTAAAAATCAATAATCTAATCATTGATACTCCTTATTATCGGAAAAAAGAATTATACACAAATTTTAACATATAATTGTTCATGATTCTATTTCTTATTTATTAATACATAAAAAATCGATCAAATCATCGATTTTGCCTACTAGATATGTTAATATTTGTTAATACAGAAAGGAATCTATTTTAACAGGCTCAGCTTTTTGATACATCATCTTAACCAGTTATAGAACGTTTTTCTCCTCATTTTTTTTATCTGAACGCATTAAAATACCGTTTTGAGCAGCTATTTGTCTACAGGGATATACTCTATGCGTCTATTTTCAGAATCAATCAGTCTCTACTTGATAACAATGAAAATCGATTTAGAAGTCAATTTTGTAAATTTACATTCCTATATCCATAACTATATTGTTGAACGTAATTTTCCTAGTTTTTATATTGCTATTTCAAATCTTTGTTGCATGTATGGAAATGAATGCAAATAAATTTCATCATTTCAGAATCTATCAATTTTGAGACCAATGAGGTTAGATCTACAGATAAATAATCGAGCATATCATGATGTAAAACATTGAAATAATATTTAATTTCACTTTATATAAATCCATTTTTGAATAAAATAAAATTTTGATAATGTTGCATTAACAATCATTTGTGAAAACAATAAAGAAATATATATATATACAATTATGAGACAACTACCAGAGCATCTGGAATTTTTTTTGTAATCATCATATGTATAGCAATACAATTGCTGGATGTACTAGATGTCAGTTAGCATAAATCTGATTTGACAGTTATTTTCACAAGTTTGGTTCCGAAATGTTCACAACGAGAACAATAATTAGCATAAGCATGATTGAATACAATATCGCATTTCTAGGACAACGGGCAATTTTATCAATTAGGATCATATTCATCAAAGTAACCTTGTAGCTAAATTTATCCATTTTTATAGATTTTTCACTTGCATCTGCATGTTGGACAATGTTTTTCATTTAGTACATTCCTATATTTACAATATATCTTATATACTGGACCACATATTCAACATATCATCAATTTTAAAATAGACAATAGTGCCAAAACACATATCAATCATAAATGATCACAAGACATGTACAGATAGGATGCACCGATTCGTTCCGTAGTTTTATCTGCTTTATAATGAATGAATCAACCATTGATTGAAAGATTAAGGTTAATTCATTCAGTTGAACTGAGTCAGATATCTTCAGTATCAATATGAGAGCAAAGAAAAGTCAAGAGATGGTAATGATGATTATCAATTTAATATAGAAAGATATACGATCTTGATTAACCTTTGGAATTTGAAAGCTAACAATTGATCTATTAGTATTTCAAAAAATTATAAAAAAAATTTTACTTTACATCTAATATAATTCAACCAATTCATTCGGTATTATACACTTCTACAAGTAGTCAAAATTAATTCTCTGAAGAATAATTAATGATAGAAAACAAATGCGTCGTCATCTAAATTAGAGACAAAATCTTCTTTGCATTCTTTTTTTTTTGATGAATTAGTACGAAGATATTCATATTATTTGGAAGCAAAAGTAAGACAAATTGACTGGAATATGACTGATAATTTCATATTTCCTTTATAGAACAGAAAATAAAAACACGAACTCATTCTATCTTACATGAGACCTTGTCTTCTACTTAGTCAGATACAAGTAGAATTGTAAAATAAATCATTGTTTGCTGAATATTAATTAATATTTATACAAGATTCATTGTATATTTATACCATGCAAAGTTAATACTTTCTTACGTATCATATTACATACAATTGATTAAATATTTACTCATTATCTTTTACATGACAGTAATACATCGTAGTAAACAATAGTCTATCTGTATGTTAGAGAATATTTATTATTACCATCGTGCATGAATATGTTTTAACAGCCATATTAGTATTTAATCGATGTGTTATCTATTTTGCGAACAGTTATATTGCAATGAGTTCAAGATCATAAAAACCAAAGGTAGGCAAGGCAAGTGAAATCAAACTTGATTGACTTAACTTGACTTGTGACTCGAAAATATTTAATTTATCTACCTCTAATAAAAACGTTCTACTATAAAATATTTAAAAAAGCGAAATTTTATTGAATTATACTAAAAATTAAACAAGTTCCAGTCTGGATTACAATAACTAGATGATTGAAAGTTACTCTAACCTAAATTTTTACCGATCTTTCAGATATTTGAAATTCTGTGTCAATTTATACGTATATACTCAACTTATATATTTCATGAGGTTATAGAATGTATTTTTTATATTTATGTAACCTTGTTGAATATCTTTGACGTAAGTTAACCATTTATTGTTTTGATTATCATTCGATATGAAAAGTATTTGCAATCTATCAGTCATTAATAACATCTTCAATTCGAACTTATAGCTAAAAATTTTAATCAAACATATTGATTTTTTTCTTGTCTTAGATTTATATTCGTGAAACAAATATAATAAATGTATTATCAAAAAAATACATTGTAAGTCTTCTATTACTTAAAATATCCAAGAGTTTGATTCTTCTTTCGAATTACTATGTATCTTGAATTATGATTGTGTGTGTCAACAACAAAAATAAGACACTATTACTACTATTAAATGCGAGAATGCATTAGTGTCTTGATAGATATTCATGATTATGAGTACAAATATAATCCGATAATAGGTGATATGCAACTTTATATAGAGTTTTCAATATTTTTGAAATTATTTACCATTCACATATTGAACATTCATAATGATCGATTGCAAAATTGTATTGACAAAATCTATGATTTATGATACATTTTTTCTGATGTGACAAGGAAAAAGATGTTGATTCAGAAACAAGTAATAATATATTATATCAGGCGGAAAAAACATAATTATACGATGACTCACTGTTTATTTATTCTATAATGAAAAAACCATATACATAAACATAATATTATTTGAATCATCTATGTTTTGCGTACTTATTAAAATATACTACTAAATAATTTGTCAACTGAATTAAGAATAGATAGTTAAAAAGAAATATTTTATTTATATATATTCAATTACATCAATAATTTATTTTCTAATAGAAAATTATTATCTTTAATATCCGTACAAATATATATCACTGCTAGTACAGCATGATTACGTTGATTTCACTAATTTTGTTAAGTTTACTGCGTCCATGTAGAACGATGGAAGTTTCTTGTTTTTCGACAGTTTGATAGAGCATCGATTACTCTATCGAATTATACACTGACAATTTTCAGATCGTTTCTGAATTTATTCGATGGCTATTATTCATTGTGCTACTAATATTTTGTATATTTATTATATTGAATAATAGATCAGTTGTTTCCCTATCAAATAATATATTCTCAGATGGACTAATTTTAAATTTGAAATATGAACTTGTTTTCATAATTGATTTTTGGCTTTTTTCCAGACAAAATTTTGGTTTTTAAACGTCGAATCTTCTTTTTCTAATGTGTAACTGAATAGAGGTTTGATTTCTCTATTGCTTCACTTAATTATAATTAGATTTGTGTCAAGTTTCACAAACAAATTTTTATGAAAACTGATTCAAACTTGGCATTTTATCACTACAAAAGTGGACTACAATTTCATAGTATAGGCTACTTTTTTCCTCGGTTTCGAATCTGTTATTTTCAATATGTTTTTTACACGAGAAAGTAGGATGGATCTCTTCCATCTATAGTAATTATCTTTATTACTGAGCTTGTTATTGCCGGTATGTGAATGTGGAAAAGGTTCGTTTCAGCAGTTCTTGAACTTTATCAAATTTTTACATAAAATAGAGAATAAGTCAAATAAAAACTGTATAATTTGTTAGAGTAATCGGTGCTCTTTCCGATCATATCAAAACAAAAAAGCCTTCGAGGTTTACCACATATATAGTAAACATTAGTAAACATTACTAAACCAGCAAAATCAATACAATCAAGCTGTAGACTAGAAAAACAACAGATTTATATCTATCACAATGAATTAGATGCAGATAAATAGAACTGTGCACAGGATGAGATATTTTTTTTTTTTGCTTTACTGTATTGATAGTTTGTAAATATTTTCATTTGATTTGATTATCTATAATTTTATAATTCTTTTTTCATAAGTGTGAAAGAGAAATGTAAATCATCTTTATATTTTGAATTCGAGTAGTTATTCGCATTTTAAGTGACATTGAACACTCTGTTGATGATAGCTAGAAAGTTCCATAATATAAATTACATCAATGTTTTACTATCTGACAAAAGACAGAATATAGTATTATGCTAGATATAGTTTTAATTCAGTTTGCTTTCTATTTAGAGAATAGTAACCACTACTACTGACAACAAACAACAAAATTAATATTTGTGTTTCTCAATCATTTCTTGTTGTATTTAAATTTTATTGAATTCAATGATTGAAGCTATAATCGTTCTCGTTTTATTCAAATTAATATTGAACAATATTGCTTTCTTTTTCGTATATAAATAATTTTTGTTATATGAATTTTCATTTTAGAAATATGACAAGGACTCATATAGTATTATTTGATTTGTAAAAACATCGAATATAGTTTTGATATTTAGCAAAATAAATATCTACATCATTGGATAATGACAGAAAAATATAACTATTACTTGTTGATAGATGATATATTTGCTTTCATCTGTCATTGTATTCATCAACAACAGGAAAAACATACGACATAAAAGCATCATTGAATATAATGACACAATGATATGTTGATAGACAATCGTAATGATTAGGGCCAGAATTCCAAAAAATAACCTTTGAGTGATGCTTGTCCATCTCTACAAAGATTATTTGATTTCTATGTTGCTTTTCACATGTACATATTGAATAACCATTTTTATCACGTTTATTCTCATACGTATAATCTATTACATATACAAGATCACGTCCAGTACGTGACATATACTCTATGATAGCTCATAATATGTATAGAAACATGAGTAAAATCATAAAATAAGGCATTATTTAGCTAATGCTTATATGATTGATACGTAAATGCTTCTTTTATTCACATATGATGTTGGAACGAGTAATAAGTACATTCTTCTGTTAATCTACTTAATATATTGACGAATACAATCAAGTAAAATTATTCTGCGTATGTATGGCATATAGCGCTTATACATGTAATAAAATCGATTATGGTAAATGTACTGTTTACCTTGAAAATAAAAACGTAGCTTCATGAATGAGTATGACACGAATATGAACTTTACACTCATTTTAAACAACATTAAGTTGGACAAATTATAGATAAAAATTAATGATGAATAGTTCATAGCTGTACAATACATCTGAACTTAATAAATTACTCTCGAAAGCATACAAATTCATTGAAATGATGTTTTAAAAGATCTAACTCGAATAGAATGCTGATAAGATGATAGTACATACAAGAAATATGGTATCTTTGTGATGATCCGTAGAATTTTATTCACAAATATTCATTTATGAAATAGTTAAATATAAATTATACAATCTTTACCGATCGCTTACGAATTATCGTATGTAGTATCATAAATGAGACTATTTGTGTACCGTATTCATCACGTAATTACATCGCAATTAAAAATTATATCAGTTCCATAATGAAATATTGTACGATGATACATATCGCATAGCTCTTGAAGGAATATATCTAACATTAGTAATCATACTACACTCAAATGACTCTATGAACAAAATCATTTTGATAGTATGTCTTCTTGCTTATATGCAGTATAGAATTCTTATTTTTATTAATATAAAGCTTCTACGTAATTAATTTTTATAGTTCTTTCATATATCAATCAATAATTTTTTTTGACTATTAACATGACGCAATAGTATACTACTCTTAAAAAAAATATCTGTCCGCCAAACTTTATCGCAATATTTGTTTGCTTGATTATACAATAAACCGAGTAAGATAATTTTTCATATAATATTCGTTCGGTATTCCCTCATTTATTGATATACACTATACATAATAGATACTGTACAACTTTATATTTCTCGTTATAAAGAAACTTTTCAAGTTTCAATTTCAATCACTCTACTTCTAACTTAAATGAGAATATATTGTACTGCAATTTCATGTATTCAATATGAAAAAGTATTATATAATATCATTAAATTGAAAATACATTAACTATCCTGACAATCCGATCAACATTATTATAATCTGTAAAAAGTTGACTTCTGATGTATTTCGAATATGCTACGATGAAAAAATGGTATAATTATCACTCATTTATGATGACAAATAAAAAACGAATCGTAATGTTGCATCTGACCAAATGATAAATACTGACTGAAAATGTCTTTATATTCGAAGTATTTAGTGTGTCGTAGAATTTTTATTTTTATCATCATTTACACATAGTTTTCAAACTTCAAATGCTATTATTCTAATGAATGGCTACGCATTCAAGCAATAATTGATCGAAATTTTTAATGATTTGAATTAAACTAGGTCAGTCCTTCTCGACATTTTCATTTGAAAGAAAACTATAGATGTCAAAATAAGTATTTTTCCTAATGATCAGTTAATGACAGTATGCAACCGGAAAACGCCAAGAAATTATTGTATGTATGCTCCATTAATTCACTCAAAAAAAAAAAGCTATTCGCACATTTTCATTCTTGTGATTTATGCATGTTCTAATAATACTATGAGAAAATTCTAGGTAGTCATGAGATGTCATCAAACAATAAAACATCTACATCTAGTTGATAGACATATGAATAGAAAAATTAAAGAGATTATTTTTTCTAGGAATATAAATGCTCTCAATGTCATTTTCACTTTTGATGAAATAATTTTAAAAAAAAAATCAAAGAAAAATATTTTAATTACAATTGAGAGAAACCTAAAAGACATTATATGAAAATTAGTAGAATAAATATTTGAAATTATATATCTTTACTTTCGTTCAATTCTCATTTCCTTTGAATAACAGACAATAACTTTCTATAAGAATATAAAATCATTTTCACTAGCGTACTGAGATATTCACAAATATTTACAATGTATATAATATTACAATAACTAGTTACTTTTATCTATGCATATCTAATCCTTGAATATATATTATAACCATAAAGAAGTAACAAAGAAAAACGATTGATATCAACTAATAAGACAAGAAAATAGTTGTCTGAAATCTGATAGTGTATCATATATTGATCACACAAGAATGTATATTTCTTTCGAGGTCGAATGCAACGACCATGTAATACACAAAAACAATATAAACGCTATTTCGTTCTTATCAAACTAATCATAGAATAAATATCATGCATGTCTGTTATAACTATGTTATTCTTTTCTATCTAACCTTCTTTTTCTAGAAATATATGTTAGAACTATATATTTTATGAATGAATAATATTAAAATAAAAATTAAAAATATGAATATTTTCCTCATTTATTGCTTAGTTAAGTCGATCCATAAACCCATTTCCTTTGCCATTAATAATTGGAACAAAAAACAAATAAAGACTAAAGAAAAAAAAAATATTTTCAAGAATGAATGTAGACAGAGAAAAAAAACACAACATCTAATATAAACTCTGTACATTTGGGAGGAAAAAAGAAAAATACTGCTCAGTGAAATGAGAAAAAAAAGAAAAATGGACAGACACATACGACAAAAAAACAACCGGTGGTCGACAATCGAATTACACATTTCTCTCATATTTAGTTCCTTTTTTTCGAATTACATTCGTTTTTTCATCCTTATACCAATTCTGTAAATAATAACAGAATAGACGAAACAAATAACAACAACAAAAACAAACAGATCATACATACACACAACATTAATTTAATTTTTTTTTGTTTTATTATTATTATTATTATTAAAATTTAACTTTCGTTTTTATTGTCTTCTTAAACTTTTTTTGGTCCATATTCAATAGCTGCATCATCCCATTCTAATTGATGATCAAGTTTTTTTGGATGTTTTTTATTATTTTCATAATCATCATCTTCTTCAGATGAATATTCATTATGATTATGACCATCATTTTCATATTCATCACCATCATCATCCGAACTTGTACCTGGATATTCATTCATAGTTTCTTCAACATTATGAATATTTACTGATTGAGCAGATTTCTATTAAAATAATAAAATAATATTAAAAAGATAAAATAATAATCAACTAACTTTTGTTTCATCTAATGGATTAACAGTAATATTAAGTCCGATATCATCTTCCCATTCCATTTGTGAATGTATATCATCACCAGTATTTGTAGTTGGATTATGTTGTCGATGACTTGAACGAATACGAACAATAAGATAAAGTACAAGTACACCAGCAAGACCAATAGAGACACAAACAACTACAGCAATAGGCCAATCTAAAAAGAATTTAATTCATAGATTAATCTTGTTATTTATCTAATCTTGAACTTTTTTTCTATTAACTTAAGCTCATCTGTCTTCCAGTAATAACTTTTCCTTTGATTTCTTGTGTAATCTGTTAACTTTCTTTTCTTTCTTATCACTTATTGTTGTTACTATCACCATAACTAATGCTTCTGTTTATTACACAGGCAAAGCAAATTGAGCAATCAAATAGCAAACAAGACGAGAAAAGGAGCTTGTACACTCAGTATGAAGCAAAAGTTCATCACCTGGTGATGCTCTTTGTATCTTACGATGACAACGACAACAAGAATGCTAATTGATTGTATATGCACAACTGCGAAATGGTTCTATGTATATCTATATATTTATAAGGGCATACATACAACAAATTGACCATCAAGGACAGTGTATTGTAACATGTGAGACATCTGTCGTTTTACTTTCGGTCTATGCCAAGGTCAACAATACTATTGACCGATTGATTTATTTAAAAGAGAAAAAAAAGAAAGTTGAATTCAACTTACTTAAAGCTGGAGATAGAAAC
>JAJEKB010000104.1:110002-159261 GCA_022393335.1 Macrotrachela quadricornifera | reverse complement strand
GAAAATAAAATGAAAGAAAAAGAAACGGAGTTTTATGTTGAAGAACGAGCGTTGGTGTATGTCAATATACGCTCAATAGCAACTGGCATACAAGTCATCGTCGACTTTTTGGTAACATGGCTTTTTCGTTAAAAAAACGTGTACAATCAAAACTACATGTGAGTTTTCTTTTTTTTATATTTTTAATTACGAAAAAAAAGCTCTTAATCAGTAACCAATGACCGTTTTCACAAATAATTTTAATTTTTAGATAGCTTCAGGCGGTGATGATGATGCTAATGCATTAGGTGAAGTTCTTCATCGTTCAACTAAAAGATCTAAATCAAATAAGAAACACAAAAAATCTAATAATTTATTAAAACCTGAGCATATTAATAATCCTGATAGTGACATTGATATAAATACGCAATTATTATCAAATGAACGTCAAATTAACTATAGAAATGAATGTCCATGTGAGACACATTATGATAAACAATTAGTTGAACGTAATTATGATTTAACTGTTGATAAATTATTTGATTTAATATTTGGTTCAAATGAATTTGTTCGAACATATAGACAAGCTCAACGTATTTATGGTATGTTAAATAAATAAAATAATTATTTTTTTCAAAAATTTTCAAATAAATCGAAATTTTTTTAGATGATATAGCAACTGATTGGACTATAAACGAAGAAACTAATTATCGTGAACGAGTACTTAATTACAAAGTACCATATGAATCTTCATTAGTTGGAAAAGGAACTATTTCTACACGTGAAAAACAAGTAAGATATTAATTGCATAATAAATAGAAGAAAATCTCCTAATGAAATCAATGTGATATCATTTTAAGTCTTTCATAAAAAGATAATCAATCATAAATTGTTTTAAGAAATATTTCGGACATTCATATTAAGAAAAGTACTCACTGATACTTTTTATATTTGATTATGCACTTCTACATACTTGAAAATATTTCTTGAATAGAAGTTTACAAAAAAATAAAAAAAAAATTTTATTTTCTATACTTAAAATTGTATATAAAGTTTCTAATGAACTATATTGAAAATATAATAGAAATAATTTAATCAAGATTTTTTGTTTTCTATTATTAATAAAATATTTGATGAGATAATAGAATATTATTATTTATTTGAAGTTTAAAATGAATCATAATCATACTTATACATTAATTTAAGAGTCATAGAAAATTTTTTACAAGAAATTAGAACAAAAGTATGCAAAATTTAAAATACGTAAATTAATTGTAAATAGTTAAATTTTCATATAATTAAGATCAATAAATTTTTCTTATTTTAGATACTTACACATGAAGTAGCCGGATCTCATTATATAGTTGAAACAGAAGTAGTTAATGATGGTGTTAAATTTAGTGATACATTTTCTCTATCTATACGTTATTGTCTTATACAAACATCTGTAACAACAACTAATTTACGTGTTACTGCTCACGTTCGATTTTGTAAATCTGTTAATGGTTTCATAAAACGTTTGTATTATTTTGTTTTTGTTTCTTTTTAAAAATTAAATTTTTTTCTTTTTTTTAAAAGAAATTATTGAACGAAATGCATATTCAGCATCACAAGAAGGACTTAAAGATTTGAGTAGGTCAATAAATAAGAATAAATTATTTGTAACATAAAAAATAAATGATTTCTAGATAATCGTCTTAATTTAATTAGTAATTTTAAAATGGGTAAAAAGAAAATCAAATTTTCTTTATATAAAATTATTTTTTTTTAATATTTAAAGAAAAACGTCGTTTAAGTCGTGGTGAAATTACATTGGCTGTTCCATCTTCAATAAATGAACGTTGTCGTCGTATGAGTCGACATGATGCACTTGCTGTAACATCATCAAATAAATCATTAACTGATGATGATAAAAGTATATAATAAATGAAAAGAAAAAAAGAAAATTTAATATTTTATTTTTTATTTATAGAATTCAATCTAAATCAGCCAACCATATTTACTTATCCTGATAAAATTCTATATTTTTTTATTTTCACGTATAAGAAAAAGATTTTACTAGAAAATTTAATTGAATACTATTCTTTTAGAGTTGGTTTTCTTTTATTAATTCATCTATATTTATATCTTAAACTTAAACATATGGATATTCTTGTTGATAATTTATCTCATTTAATAAAAATGTAAAAATTTCTTTATATTTTTAATATTTTATTATTATTTTATTTTATTATATAGATCAAGTTCAGTATCATCAGCAAAACATTGAATATACAAAAAATTTCTTATTTCAATCTTTCTTTTCTTCTTTAATCATCATATACTTGTTTAAATTAAAAAAAAAATAATAAAGAAATGAAAATTATTTTATTAAGAGTATTGTTATATTTGTGATAAATATAAAATTATTTAAATTTTTTTTTTTGAAATCTAATAAAACTTTTGCAATATTTTTCAAAATCTTTGAAAAATAATTACATACTTATTTTCTTCGTCTATCTTTTCTCGTCAGATACAAAGTTATAGTTATGTTTTATGGAATGATATTGCTACGATTAGCGCAAGAAGAAAAAAGAAGGTGCCTCCCTCTTTATTACAATATGTTTTGAAAGAAAAAAACAAAAAAACCTTGACTGGGTAAAAATTGACTTATTTTTGTATTATATTTCTATTTACTATTGTAGTTTAAAATGGAACTCAATGATTTACCAGATGAATTATTATTGCAAATATTTTTTCATCTTTCATTAGGTCCAATAACAGATACATTTTATTTAACATTAATATGTAAAAAATGGTATCAAATTTTAAGATCAAAAGAATTTCTTCAACAAATTAATTCATTTAAATATCAATCTCGTTTTATTATTTATCATTGTTTTTCAAAAAATAATCTAAAACAAAATAATTTACATCAATTTCTTGAATATGATTCATATTCAACAAAACCATATTTAACAATCAATAGTGATTTAACAAGATTAAAACAAGATATTGAAAATTGTCCATTAACCAATATGACAATATCAATGTGGTGTCGTACATTAAGTCATTTAAGTTTACATAATAGTACTATTTTACTTCTATGGCATTTTCATCTTGGATATGTAGGATTTTATCGAGATGATCCTAATCAAGGATATGCATTAATTAAATGTACTTATGCACAACAACATCAACTTAAAACTAAATTCCGTCTAGAAACCGATGAATGGTATCATATAGCTATTGTTATTAAAGAAAAAAATCTTCAGTTATATATCAATGGTAAAAGAATAGGAAATTGGTTATTAGAGGAAAATATTAATAAACAAAATGTATCTATAGCACCTCATTCATCTATTTGGTTTGCTTCACATTGTGGTCCAAATCGATGGCGTGGTTCATTATTTGATATTTGTTTATGGAAACGTTGTTTAGAATCATATGAATTAAAAGAAATAGCACAAATAAGAAAACCGATCGAGACAATTAATTTCATACCTTATTTAAAATTATAAATTTAATAAAGAATTTAAATACATATGAAATTTGAAGTTATAATATAGGTCATGTAAAAAAAAAACTTATCAAGAAGAAAAACAAATAAGAATTTTCTAGAGTAACTGATTCTAATATGTTTTAAAATCAAAATATGAAAAAGATAAATGTTTAGTTGAATAAAATTCTACAAGATATTTTTATACTAATTAAAGGTGTGCAGTTTGTTCCTTTCTATTTCTTGTCTTCATTCTATACTGTTTCAATTTACAGTGGATCATTTTAAATAATTTATACTTTTCAATTGGCAATTTTGTTTTTTTAAAATAATTCAAAATGAATACATTAAATGAAGAATTGTAAATGGTATAAATTAGTTAGAATTCAATGCAAAATATAGTTCGAAGTATATTTATATATATATATATATGTTAACAACATCTTCTGTTTTTTTTCTTATAGAATACAAAAGTAAAACAGATATCAATCTCTATTTATCAGTTTAGAATATTTTAAAACTTGATATATTTCCTATAATTGAGAAACTTCACAAATAAACATTTATCTCCTTATCAATATTCTCGCAAATCATACTATTAAATGAGTAGTTTGATATACTAATCTATATTTCGAATTATTCATATTTTATTCTTGTGTTTTTTCTTTTAGAGAAAGTAATGATGAATTGTTCTATTATGAAAAAGGAAAGAATTATAATCATAGTACGAGATTAATCATAATATAAATCTGAAGTAAGTCTAATTCATTGAAGAAATTTTAAAATATAGTTATATATCATAGGCAATCTAAATTGACTTGTATCGATTGATAAAATAAAATATTTTTTTTCTTTGAAATACGCGCTTCGTTGTGCTTTTCTTCGATTTACCATTAAAAATACATATATGATGATCAATTTATTCCACTAGTACCGATAAATTATCAAAGATTATCATGTTTACTGGTGCTCAAATCAGTAATTATCATTTTTTTTCTCTTTAATGATCATCTTAAATTAAATATTTTTTGTTTCAATAGTAACAGCAAAATTAATTCATCGAAATAATCGAAATGAGATAATTAATAGTCAAAATGAAGATAAAATTACACAAGATTTAATAAATATGGCTATAGTTGTACCACGATCAAAAGCAGCTATTGTTGTTGAAAGTCAAGAAGAAAAAATTGAACGAAAAGCTCTTGTACAAGAACGAAAATATGAAAGACTTATCGAACAAAAAAAAATTGTTCAACATATGGAAGATTTAATGGAAAAAGTATTTTATTAATTTTAAATTAAATTATTTTGATTTATTCTAACAATATGAAAGGTAGTTCATGAAACATCAATATCAAAAAAAGATGAAAATAATTTACGTAATAAAATTAAAAGTATCAAAGCTAAAGTGAATAAAGAATCGGATAATAATGATATAACATCTCTTCATCCAACTGTAATTAGACAACCATCATTATCGTCTCAAATAAAATCAGATGTAAATATTTTCGATTGTTATACTTTTACCTTTTTTTAGATATATTTAGTCTATTGAACAATCATCTCAATCGAATATACATTCAAAACCATTGAAATCAATAAATCAAGGACCTTTTCTTTTATGGTATGATAAACATTCTAATTAATATTATTTTATTATTATTAAACTCAAAAACAACGCAATTCAATATATCTTTTAAATATCGAAAAAAAAACTAATTTAAATTAATAAAATCACATTGTATAATCAAATAGATTTCGTTAAGTCTAATCGAAGATTTAGTAGTTGTACTTATATAACGAATGTTTAAGAATAAATGATGTCTCAATACGTTCTTAATAACTTTAATATTTATTTTTATGACTACAAACTTTTTCTAAAAGATTCTCCATTCAATTTCTTCTATAGAAGACGTATATGAAAAGATTTTTTAGAGAAACTCGAGCAAAAATACTAAGTAAAAACACTAAAACGTACAAAAAATCCTGCTTTTCAACTTAAAAAATACAGATTCTTTCATTTTTCTGCCAACTATCGATTAATTATAATTTAAAAAATTTTATTTTTATCTCTGCAATGTACAATAATACACTTCCTTTTCAGATTTTTGAGAATTTAACTGAATAAAACTCATAACTAAGTCAAAGTAGCATGTATTGAGTTTAAGTTTTTATTATTTTGATGAAAAGTGATTATTGTATCGAATGGTCTTCCGTTCAGTTGGCAAAAAAATAGCAAATATCATTCGTTTTGAATAAGATTATATAAAATCAAATTTCTACATTTATACTAAAACTTCAACTGACCTTGCATTACTTTAAAAAGAAAGAGCAAGTTTAAATGTACTCAAAAAGCTTTAGACTTTAATTTCTTTATTTTTAAATATATAAAATGCACTCAGTAATTTATTATTAAATTAGTTCGGAGAGTTGATCGTTTTCCATATGTTCAATATTCTAATTGTATGTTTCTTCTCAACTTCTTCTAGAAAACTTCTTGACAAAAATTTTGTGTAGAATTGAATGGTGAATCTTTTAGAAAAAGATTTATGTTTAAAAAAATAAAAGATGAAGAAATTAGCAAGAATATACTGAGATTCTATTTTATTCTGGAACATCCATTATATCCATATGTATAAATTATAACTATAAATAACTTTCTGATCTTATTTTATCCTTCCTGAACAACTATTTTATCATATTGTCACTCTGAATAATAATTGATTTAATAAAGTATTTTCTTTTGTTTGAATGAAATATTACTAATAAAATCAGATTATACGAGTAATTTACTTGATAAACAGTATATTTAATATGTGAATTCAATTCTTGAAAGTCACAAGAAACATAAGCAAGACAATATATCATATTAATGGTAGATTTACACAAATTCCAAATAATAAATTAGTTTTTCTATACTATTTTTATCCTAAGAGTGTCATAATAATATTTCATTTGTTAAAAAAATATAAACAAAATTGAAGTAAAATAGAAGATTAGTTTTAAAATAGCTACTTGTCATTGGAAAATAAGTAGGTTGAAACAAATGCGAGCTATTTGAATGATTGAAAAAATAAATTGAATAGTTTTTAGAAGAGATCGTATTAAATTTTCTTCAAAATTTAAAATAAAAAATCTTAATTTAATTTAATTGATTTTTTTAAAGAATCAAGTAAGCGAAATATATAAATTGGTTTAATTTTTCACTATATGAAGGAATGAACTCCCTAAAATCGTCAGCTCATAAATATAATTAAATTTATTTATCAAAAACATTCGACATGCTGTTCATATTTCTTTCAAATTGATTAGATTGAGCTAAACAACTTTTTCTATACTTTTTGAAAAAACAATTATTGAAATTTTTATGATTTACTATGCAGAAATGAATGATTACAACAAATACTTATATTCCTTCTGTTATAAAAAAAGATCATGAACGTTCTTTTCAACTCTTACTTTTAATTTTTATTAGAAAAAAAAAAATTAAAAAGAATTTTCTCTATGCTATTATTGTAAAGAATTCCATAGTAAATCTTTTGGGAAAAAACAATTCAGATTTTTATCATTGTTTTCTGTAGAGATAAATATACAAAACAATTTTTCAGTATTAAATGCTATAGATAATAAATGTTAATGATCGATTAATGGTACTGTTTGACCTTTGATAAAAACTAATAATAGGATGAAACTAAAATATATTATTGACATGTATAGTAAGACTTTCTCAATCTGAATCAGTAGAAAATTAAATCAATTAAATTATAAAAACATATTTAATAAGATTTTTTTTTCATTGACCTAGGAACTATTTTATTATAGAAAAAAAAATTTTAATAATTTAAATATGTTTTAAATTAATTATTACATTCATATATAATCAAACTTTTTCTTTCAGAAACGTATTATTTTATTGTTAAATTTTCATTAATATAATTCAGTAGAATACTCTAGTATTGTCTACGGACATTTGTCTCTTTTTCTTACAATAAATTCTAATGAATGATATACTAAAAAGCACATGATAGACATTAAAATTGAATAAATTTGAATAGGAAGCATATTACTAACTATTTATGTCAATATTAAAAAAAAACTTTTTTTTTAAACCAACTGTTTAACAAAAATCATATTTTGTTTTTCTCCTAACCAACATCTGTTATTTTCTCATTGAAAAAAAACCAAAAATTTTAAACGAAGAATCATTCATTTTCTACTAAAATAAGGTAAGCTATAACTTAAAAAAAATATCATATTGATATTTCATTTTTATTTGTCAATTTAGTTAGTTTTTTTAATACTAACATAAGATAGATTATCATAATAAGAATTCAAGTTGTCAATAAAATACTTGACCCAACTCTAAACATGTCACCATAGTACTTTTCTTTCGTATTAATTAATTTTGATACTAATAGTCAAATTGACAAGTTAAGTATGAATATTAGTATATGATTGAAATGTCTAAGAATACGTGACGATAAATCATTTTTTTTTATAGTTCCGATTTCTTTTGTTCTATTTGTGAATTATGGATTATAATGAATACAAATGATGATAAGAATTAGTTTGTTTATAATGAGTTTTTCTTTACCTCATATTAATATGTAATTTTTGTGATATGATATTTGAGAAAAATAAATTGAAATATTTTGATAAATAAAAGCAATTATTTTATATTCGTATATATGTATATGAGAAATCAAAATTTCTTGCATGTTTTATTTCCATAAATGAATAGAAAGAAAAAAAAGAAATGATTGTCAGTTACATTAAAATCATACAAAAGGAGTGCCAATATCTCTATTAGAAAAAAAAGATTACATGAGAAGAAAATAATAATGATTGATTAAAAATAAGTCTATTTTTATTTCGAATTAGATCTTTATTTTCTTCTATGTGTGAATCTAAACAACAAAAATAAACCTACACAAAGATCTTATCATTAGATATCAGAAATAAATATTATCTTTTATAAATAAATCTTATTTTGTCTTAATAGGATCATTGTTCATTCATTTTTTTCTCTCCTCATTTCGATTAATAAGATAAAATCATTTTTTGGTTAATGTTCATCATCTATTCAAACAATAGACAAGGACAAATGAAAAATATAGATAGGAAGTTTCTTCCTTTTCTTTTTTTATGTTTCTAATATACTTAGATGGCATTATGTCTCTTGAGACAATAACAATGATTTATGATCGATGAGTGGAATGTTAGCAACAGATTGTACTCATTTTCTGCTTATTGATGTTAAGCAAATAATACTTTTTCTATATATCTGTAAATACATATGTGTTACAAACTTTTGATATTCTTTTGACTAATCGACGACAGTGATGACTACAACAACATCTATATCTCATTTTTCTATGTCAAATGTTAATATTACTGCTCAATTATCCTCTTTATTCTTTCGATATGATGCTTTCGATGGTACAATAAATGGTGACAATCTTCTTGGTGATTTTAATGCAACACTTGAACCATTTCATAACTTAACACTGTGAGTATATTAATAATATAAAATATTTTTAATAAGAAAAAACAAAGGATAATATTATTTAATCAATTCTTTTGGTTTAAGACGATAAATTTCATATGACTGTAAAACTAACATTTATGAATAATATGAAATCAGATTATAATGTATCAATAATAGTATATTGTACAAATTTTACGCTTATGAGTGTTTTTGAAAACGTTAATTTGTACTTTGAATGTTTTGAAAGGTGCTTCTTATTTTGCATCTGAATAAAAATTTACAAAATTCAAAATATAAGATTAGAACATAACGAAAAAACGAATCTATGAAAACGTTAATAACAATACTTGTGTTAGAATCTAAGATTTGATATTCCATAACTAAGTATTCACCTTGTAATGTTAAATATTTCGAATGCATATAGTTGCACCTAGTCTTTTATCTACCATACTGATGTATATGACATATTTTCTATGTCTATATTCTACTTAGCATTATGACACTAGATCCGTAACATTTATAACAATGAAAATAGTGTACAAAGATGTATAATGAAAATATACTATTTAGTAATACAAAACACAAATGTAATAAAGAATTTAATGTTTTCGCAAAAACTTCACTCGTAATATTTTGATAACCAAGATAATAGCCACTTGCTACTTTCATTTTGTCACAGAAATAACATTCAGATACAAACTAAATTTAAAAGGTAAACTGAAGACTTTTCTCATAATGAATTTCCTACTTAGTATGACCTATTCAGACAGAAATTTTTAAGGATAAATGGTTTTAGTGAGAAATATTTTTGATAAATATTTCAATCCGATATGTTAAACTGTATCGAACTGTCAAATTATTCATAGCTCATTAATATCTTTCAAAAATATCTTTAAAGTACAGAATTGAAAGTGATTTAAAATTAAACTCAATACTTACGCATAATTTTTGTTCGAACAGAATTTTGAAATTCATTTATTTTTTATGGATATCATAGTAGATATCCTGTTAACCCTAACATTATACAATGACCCTACAATACTAGATCTCGTTTTTCTTAAAATTCTATGTAGAAAAATGTTTACTGCTATTCAAAGTCTCAAAACAGGGAGTGCCAAATCTCATAATGGTACAAATTTTGAAATCTACATGTCAAAATTTTCAAATTTACAAAGTATGACAAAATTTGAAAAAGACTTAGATATCATATATTTACTTACACTATATATTTTTATAATATCTCTAAATTTAAAAAGCCACCAGAAATCAGATATCACCGTTCAGACATTTCAGTGAAAATTGGTACTAATTTGAGATTTATCATGACCTCTTATTGTTTTAAAACAAGTAAATGTCTGACATCTGGTTATCTTGCATCATTTGAAAATTATAGATAGCTAGATTATATAATTCATATACAATGTTTTATAGAAAAAACATTAGTTTTATTTTTTAACATGAAGTAATCATCTGATATTTTTATTCTAATAAGATATTTTGAACTGTATAAAAGTAAATATCTGATTTCTAAAGTAAACATCACATATCAGTGATCAGATATTCGATGAAAACTCGTAAAAAGTTGAATTTTGCCACGCCCTCTCTTTAAAAGAAAACAAAATATTGATTACATCTTGTATAATATGAGTCGAGTTTCAATTTATTTGGTGCAAATTATGTTTTAAAGAAAACAATGTAGAAGTTAAGAAATAGATTTTTTATTCAAATTCTTTAAATATCTGTATTGTATATACATATATTGCGCATTTAATATTAAGAATAAGATATAAATATATAATCGTTATTTTAAGTGTTAGATGGTACTTAATAATTGATATAAAAGATTTTATTCAAAGTTCATGCAAATGGAAAAATAATCATTAAAAAATCTGAGAAAATTTCTCGGAAACGATGATTCTGAAGTCGGTTAAATTTTCTTGAATAACTTCATAAAAATCTTCTGTTATACAAAATGACAAAGAACACTTCAGCACATCTTTCTATAATAAAAATTCAATTTCGATTTTTTTTCTTTTCAACAGAACAAAAATGCTTTGAAGTTTTTAAGAGAAAAAATCCTAATAAATATTTAAACAAGTAATCAAGTTCATTTAAGGTAAAAATCAGTAAGAAGAAGACAAATGTAATTGCGTTGTTTTCCGCAATGTCTATTCAAATAATATGAGTTTTTCAAGATGAAAGAGTAGCAGACAAATAAAGTATTCTATATTTATCATTATTTCAATTAATTATTCTCTCTCTTTTTTTTTGTCAGTTCCAAATAGATCCTGAAATGTTGTCAAATACTTCCTTTATTAATTCGTTACAAAAGTTAGTGTCAAAATCATTTTAAAGAAAATCCTATGATAAATATATTGATTGAAAAGTATTTCATTTTTTTCTTTCTATATTTTAAATAGTGTTATTAACTTTCATAAAAAAAAACTTTATCCAAGTTTCGAGATATTTCAATAAGATCAATTCGTTATTTACAACTCTTTTAGCTATTGTCTTATGAAAAAAATTTAATTTTCAAATCAAAATATCAAAGATAAAATTTGTAATATTGTATTCTATTAAATAATAAAGAAAATTATTCTTTCAAGATTATATATCTGATATGAATCCATATATATTTTCAAGTTAAAGAATTTCATTCTAATATTGAAATAAATTATATTTTCTTTATATATTTTAGATATTCTTCTGATGACATGAATGAAATCAATTTATATAATAATATAACATTGATAAATGTATTTAAAAATGCTTCATCTGTGGCTCGTATTATTCTACTTGCTATAGCTATGTTTAGTCTTTCTTTTATGACTGTTCTTGGTAATACAATTGTTATTTATGCTTTACGAACAAATCGTCATTTAAGAACGGTAATATGATCGGTTTTTTTATATTGATATTATTATAATTTAAATCAATTATTTGATAAAAAAAAAAGAAGAATATTGAATATTCTTATATTAATCATACCAGACTAGATCATATTAAAATATTTTTAAACTTAAATTAGAATAAAATGTCATTATGACTTTTATTTTTCACGTATAATTTTGAATAATATGCATTTATCACTATATTAACAAATCATTTAAAATATAAAATTGTAAAAGAAAGCAATGAATACATCAGACAACAAAGATTTCCGTTTTTTTTTTTATAAAGTAAAGTCTATAGTAAATATTCATTTTGTAATAAATTATAAATAAAAAAAGAAAAAGAGAATATCATTAAATTTTTTTCTTATAGGAATCAATTTCAAACGATTTTTTTCTTATAAAATAGGATTAAGAAAATTGTCTATTTCGATCTTTTCTTTTCTTTTCGCTTTTTTTTAATTATACAAAACGAAATCAATGAAAAATAATTGTTCTCTGCCAAAAACTAAAAGATAATCTTATCAAGATTAGATACTATTCTATCTAAACGCCTTCAACATTTATGAATAAATGTTCTTAATATTTTATTTGAAATATCTAAACCATACTCTTCAATTTGTATTTAAAAAGAATATTAAGAAGATAATCTTATCATATATTACTGTCGGAAGCTATGTAATGTTAAGTATAGTGAAACATAAAAAGCAACAAAAAAAAAACTAAATGAATAAACTTGATTATAAAGTTATTTCTTTTCTTTTTAATTATGGAAAGACATTGTAAGAATAAAAGTTCTTATTTCTAACATAACAAATTCTCGAAAAAAAGAAAAAAATTTTCAAAATCATTTCCTTTAAATAAGCTTAAGTAGAAAAATAATATTTATAACAAATCGTTATTTTGTTGATCGAAACAACGAGTCATATGTTGATAATGATACTATTATCTACATAAAATATTTTTCATTTTGCTTCAATAAACATTATATTTGATATAAAAAAAAAAAAGACTTTTTCCATTCAGTGAATATACATATATAGATAAGTGAAGTTTTCCTAATCAATTGTATATTATGTGTCTAAAATTTGCAAATAATGTTTTGTTGAATTTTTTTAATGAATGAGTTCGATGAATAACCTTTTAGAAAAATTCGATAAAGAATTGTGAAAGCAAGCGGAAATTGACATCTTTCTAATGTAAACATAATTACCTGTAGCCGTATGTGTATACTTTAAATGAACAATAATCGATCATATACTTGGAATGACATGAAAAGAAACTAGGTTAACAAATTCAAACAAAGAAAACAATATTGATGAGCATCGCTCTGTATATTTCCTATCATATTATGACCTTTTAAAAAATATAGTTCAAAGAGACAAAATCATTTTGATTCTATTGTCAAGATTAAATTATTAATCATACATTACTTATTGATATCATATTTGATAATACATTGTCAATTATTTATTGTTAATAATAGGTTTTAATTTTTTTTTTTGAAATTTTATAATTGATATCAATTTCTATTAAATGACTAATAGATATTTTAAGCTTCATTATCTGTCTATGCAGCTGGTACTTCAATTAGAAAACTTTTCCTTTTCATATCATTCTTTAACAATCGATCAAATGATCCGTAAATTTTGGGCTAACGAGGTCTATATATCTAAAAAGAAAACAACTAAGACATACATATTATGAATATCTATTTTAATATAAGGAATATTTTTAATTTAATGATATTATATTTGAGTACGTTTATATTAGAATAGAAAATATTTAGATAAATAATATTAATATATTTAAAAATTATTAAAATTTTTATAATAGATACTATCAATTTTTCTTTTTTTGTCATCGACAATTCTCATTTTCTCATTTTTTTTCTCTTAGCTTTTACTATTGCTCTCTTTATTTTATCATTCTTCATCTAACAAAATAAGACAAGTCTTTTTTTTCTCTTTCTATCCTCCTTCGCTTATTTCCTTCGTACTCTTTCAGTGCTACTATGAAGTACTGATACGAGAAGAACTTTGTCATTAGTTTGTGGCAACTCTTATTCAATGAACAAAATGAAATTAGTTAGTTTAACTTGTTTTATCTACCGCGATTTTATATTTCTCTATTTATGAGCGGTATCAACGAAAATTTTTTTGGTGAAGAACAACAACAACAACAACAACAAAGTAGATATTCTATTGTTGTTACTGATGTATTTTCACTTAGTATTGAAAATATGTCAGAAATTAATCTATCTAATATAACAGATAGAAATCTAAATGATAGTACAAATAATTTAGAAGAAAATTTTGGATTGTTATCATTACCATATACAATTATTTTTGGTTTTGTTTGTGCTTGTCTTTGTTTTTTAACGATAACGGGAAATTTACTTGTACTTATTACATTTCGACGTATACGGACAGTGAGTATTAGCAATATATATATATAAATTCATTCAATGGCTGGTTAATAGAACAATTTTATCTGTATCAATAAGTTTCAGAGTATGAGTAATGAGATTGATCGAGATTTGAGATATTAATTTCTAATATATTATATATTATATAACAATCAAATCAATTTAGATTATAGAAAAGTTTAAAATAGCAACAAAAAAAAAGAATTTAGAAATAAATAGACTAAGTAATAATTCAATAAGTTTTTACTTAAATTGTAAAAAAAAAAACAACAAAGAATAATAATAGACGAAAAGTAGATGGAAAAAATATAAAACATTAACATATGTAAATGATAGCCGGTTGAACAAAGTGAGAAAAGGAGTTTTATGATTAAAGTATCACGCGATCATATTAGACATGTATTATTTTTTTAAACTATATAAGTAGATTTCAACAAAGATATAAATATTCACCAAGAAAAAGTAAAAAGGAAATGATTTAAAAAGTTTTCTAAATATATCCAAACTAAGAATTAATATTTAAAAAATTATTTGTATTTATTTTATATGAATTTATTCTATTATATAGGTTGGAAATTTATTTATATTAAGTCTTGCTACGGCTGATTTAATAGTCGGTTGTTTTGTCATGCCAATTGCTGGTATATATGCTATTATGGAAAAATGGAGGATGGGTAAGTTATTTATTCTCTTTTATTAAAATATAAGTTAATAATATATATATATATATATGATAATTTTAAAATTATTTCTTTAATTAAATATAATAAAAATTAAAAGAATATTGAAATTATAAAGACGAAAATAAACAAGAATAATGTAGATACTTGTTATACTTTTTTAAATATATAAATTTTTAGAAGAAATAAATGTTTAAGATAAGAGAATATTGATGTCATTATAGACTTTAGTCTATTAAGTACGAATATAAATTGATATATTATTAATCGATAATGATAATATCTGAAAAATTTTCAATGACTTTTGTTTTTTTCTTAAGAACCTTTGAAGATAAATAGTTGATTAATAAGGAACCTAGATGAAAATTTTTTCTGAATGTTAAAGATTATCTATTTTTGCGTCGCAATGATGATTTAATAAATCAGCTTATATATCTAATCGTAAAACCAAGTACATTACATTACTTAAATAAATAAAAAAAAAAAAAGAAAATTTATATAATTTAATTCAATATTAATTTATTCTTAAAGAATAATAAATTAATATATTATATGAATTATTAAAAATTAATCTTTTTTTTCTTCTTTAAGGTCTTGTTCTTTGTCAAATATGGATATCAGTTGATTTTACAGCATCAACAGCATCGATATTTAATTTATTAACATTAAGTTTAGATCGTTATTGGTCTATAACATCTCCACTTCAATATCTTGGTAAACGAACACGAACACGAGCTTTATTATTAATTGGTTTTGCTTGGGGTTTATCATTATTATGGGTTATACCTATATTTGGTTGGCATCGTCTTGTGAATAAAGGAGAACGTTTGATTGACGTATTAAATGACATTAATTTTTTTTTCAAATAAATTCCATTTAACTTTCTTTTTTTTTTAGCCTGACAAATGTGATCCTGAATATAATCATTCAAAAGGATTTAAAGTTTCAACAGCTATAATTAATTTTTATTTGCCATTACTTGTATTAATATCTTTAAATGGACGAATTTACTATGAAATAAAACGTCGTTATAAAAATGTACTTTTACAAAGACATTCAACTAAAATAAATAATTCAATGGCTAATAATAATAATAATAATAATATTTTATATAATCATAAATTAAATCACACAAGAAATAATTCACGTTCACCAATAGCAGTAACATTATGTGATAGTGAAAGACAATTATGTTCAACAACAATAAATTATACAGAAAATGATAGTTTAATATTATCAAAATTTTCTCCAAAATCTCCACTAAATAATAATAATAATAATGAATCTGTTTTACGTATTAATTTTAAAGAAAAAAAATCTCGACCTATTACATCAATACAACCAATTAATCATAGAATATCAGCATTAAAACGTACATATTCATATATGGATAAAAATCATTGTACACAAGTATAAAAATATATTTTTAAAAAAATTAAATTCTTATTTTATATTTTTAACTTCTTTTTTTTACTTAGGATGAATTAACTTGGTTTGCACGTCGTCGTGAACATACACATTCATCATTTATTCAAAGATCACCAACAATTCGAACAAATTATAAATATAATCATACACATATTCATCGTTTTCATCTTGATGATGATTATTATAAACATAAAAATGATTATAATTCACCAAAAATTTATGTAAATAAACAAAAATTAAAACATCATTTAACAAATTCAACATCATTTCATAATCATCATCATTATCATCCAACATTATTATGTCGTCGTTGTTCAGTAATAGATTCAATGAAAACACCATCATTATCACCACCAATATCAACAACAACAACAATGAATGTTTTTAATTTATGTCATTGTTGTTCAGCAGCTACATCAGCTATTACAATACATTCAAATCCATTTATAACTAGTAATAATAATAACCATAATACTAATACAAATTCAAATAATGAATTACATGACCAAACACGAAAAACTTCATCATCATCAACATCTTCTGTTGGTCCTCCATCAATAAGTCGAAAACAACAACAACAATCATTATCATCGTTTAATAATCGTACAACATCAAATGTAATTCCACGTATGAAATCACAAAATTATGATTATCGAATAACAAATAAAGTTAAACAAACAACTGTATGGAATCAACAAGAAAAGGCTTTTCGACAATTATTTGCTATTGTATTCGGTTTTACATGTTGTTTTTTACCATATTTTATTTTATATATGGTTGTTGCCTTTTGTGGTTCATGCGTATCCGAACGTATTGTTACAGCAAGTATTTGGCTTGGTTATGTTAATTCAACAATTAATCCATTTTTATATGCATTATCAAATAAACATTTTCGAAGAACATTTAATCGATTATTAAAACGAGATAATCGACGACAATCTTATTATAATTAGTATATATATACTACAAAATAATTCTCGATTGTTAAAATTTTTTTTAACGTGTATTAAACATATATATTTATACTTAAGGGTATCCCCTCTTTTTTAACGATTTTCAGATCTCAAAGATGGGAAGTTCGATTGGATTGAAATTCTTATCACAGATAGACCACCTAAAATGATGAGATACGTGCTTGAGAAAAAAATTCGCGAAGACAATTTTCGTGGTTTTTGTATGAAAAACCTTGGTTTTCCATAGATTCTCATCTTGGCATGGACAACTCTTTTTTTAACTTTGTCCTATTGGGCTGAAATTTTTTTAGAGATACCTATGACTATACCTGAGAGTTAGTTTTCACCTTTTTCGAAAATCTCACTTTCTTTATTTTTAATAAAAAAAAATATGTACAGGTTTTTGTCAAAATCAATTGTGTAGGTCTGACTGAAAATATTAGAACTCACAACGGTCAAAACTATCTCTGGAGAATACTTCAAATTATCTGTGATAAAAATTTCAGCTCGATCAGACGAAGTTAAAGGGAAGTAATCCTTCGAACAATTGTGTGACGTGGATGGCAATCAAGTTTTTGAGAAAACTGAAAAATAAGTTTGGAAACCATCTAATTCTTTTTTCAATATTTTTATGAACAACTTTTTATGTAGAATCCATTGAGCATATTAAAAATTTTTTTTTAGTAGAAGCTTTTCGTGGACACCCGATAGCGATTGAACGGCAGAGTCAATCGAGATACCAACACATGGTCTATCTACAGTGCAAATAAACATAAAAAAATTTCCAAAAAGTTCGACAAGAAAACAGAAGGGAGTACCCTTCACTTGTAAAAAATTGATGATTTTATTTTATATAACAAAGTTAATAAATATATTTCTGTTAAAAGAAGTATTCTATTTAAAATTTATGACAATAGAATTAAATTGTTAGATGACATCATTTTAAATACAAGAAAAAAAATGTGTTCTCAATGACGTGCAATATAAATAGAATAAATGTGTTTCAATTATAATGTTTCATATGTACGCATTAGAATAATAAAAATGAATATTTTAGCAAGAGTGTGATGATTAATCTTAATGAATATTTAAATACATTACGTTTAATAAGTAGGATATCAAATACATAATTAAGAGCGTGAATTTCGTAATATTTCTAGAGTTGAGTTACTTCTATATTCACTCAATAACCTGAATTATTGCTATACTAATACAATCTGACTTTAGGATGTTACTATGCAAAGCTTTTACTTGTTTATGTTTAGCGAGATGAAGAATTTAGGAAGAAAATCTCTCAAAATTAGAAAGAAATTATTCTTTGTATTAGTTTTCTAGTGTAAAATAAATTTCCAGTTGGGACATTTGCGATTCCTCCTATCAATTGTATGCAATGTTTTATTATTCATCAAATCTTTATAACAATAAATTTACACTAATTTTTACTACGCAAAACAGCTGTTTACATGATTAATTTAATAAATAATGTCCTTTCCAAGGGTTGCTTGATATCTAATCTATTTTTATCCTCACTGCTATCGTTGTTGTCATTTACATATATGTTGACAATGTAAGCTTTTGTGCTTGCTGAGTACATATAAAAATATTTCACCATTACATTCAAGTCTTTGTCGATAACGTCTGATTTTGATATATTAAATATCGTAGCTGTTGTTGAAAGGTTATTTCGTAGTTTAATTCTGAATCGTTATAAGACACCAAAGCTTCCGATTACTATAGTTATTAATATTTAATACAGTTAAAACCATTCAGAAATTAAATATTGATTATTTAGTGATATAAATTTAACTATATCTAATAAATAAACTTTATCGTTTATTTCCATTCTTATTTCTTCATATCATCATTATATACACTGTTCATAAAAATACGCAACTTGTAATAAATCATTTTTTTAAATTTCGAAATGATAATAATAATTTATCTATTCTTTTATACAAATAAAAAACAAAGCATATTCAAAGAGAAAAATGAAAGATTCATTTTTTCCAAACTACTATTCGTAGAAAATCCTAAGAAAGAAAGACAAATTGTCAGAAAAAATTTAGAAGAAACAAATTGTTCTGTTTCATCTTTCTACTTTAATCGTATAGCTTGGTTCTATTATGAAAAATATGCTAGATAATTATATTAACAACTATTTTATTATTATTAAATTGTATAATATTGCAACAATAATTTTTTTCTAAATATTTCATTTAGTTTTTATTTCCATATATATAAATACCAATTATCCATTCTCCATTGAACTTTAATCCATTGTGATGATAAAAATATTGGTTGAAGATCTTGTTCTATTTGATCTGATAATGTTTGACATATACAAATTTTAATTGATATTAAATTATTTTTATATTCATGTGATAATAAAAAATTTAAAATTTTTTCACATTCATCACTTGTTGTTACATTCATTTGTAAATGTTCTAAATTAGGTATTAAATTTATAATTAAATATCGTATTTCTTTCCATGATACACATTCACTTATAAGAGAGAGACACTTTAGATTTGATAAGAAAAAATAAGGACGTAATTGAGACCAAGCTACATCAAGTGAATGTATGGACATTGAAGAAAGTAATTCATTTAAATTAAATAAAGATGTTTGAGTATTAATTATTAAATGTTGAATAGATGATAGACAAACAAGTGATGAAATCATATTTGGAGATATAATATAATTATTAATGTCATTATTTGAAATTAATGTTAAATTTTTTACATGATAACACATAGGAAAATTTGATGCGATTGAAAATTCTGATAGATTAATTCGAACATGTTCAACACGATTATATATTTCTGAAAAGTAAAGAAATTTAAATAAAAAATCTTTTTAAAAAAAACAGAAAAAGATATTAAACTAGATGACTTATTAATACTTGCGATGTTAGTATTATTAAAATTTCTCCTCGATTATTCTTTTGATTGAAATACTTTTAATGCAGAAAATAGCACCTGATGCTCGATGCAAAAATGGTATACTTTATTTAATAAATACAGTCTACTTCAATCTTTTGATTGAACATTCAGAATGACTGAGTTTGAACTGTTATGAACAGATAGAGGCTGATAAGAAAAACTACAATTTTCGGTAAAAATAATGATGTGATTCAACATAGGTGGAGAAGCTAATCATTTCGGTAATTTTAGAAGATGGAACAATAAATACCTCAAGGTATATTAATGAAATTCTTTCAATAGCTCTAAAATCCATCAATAAAATGCTAGGAAATAACTGTATATATATCAGCAAAATAGTGCAACATCTTGTCTATATCATCCAAGTCAAAAATGATGTGCTGATCATTTACGTGCATTTATTCTCAAATATCATTGACTATCGAATTCATCGATATATGTTCAGTAGATTACAGCTTATGAAATGAATTGTCTAAAGCTATGTATTAGTACTACGAAGTAATAATCGAAACATAGATAAGATAAAATAAAATATTCAATTAAAAGAATTGAACAAGAAAAACTTTTAAATTCAGTACTTCATTTAACTATAAAATTATATTTAATCAAAAAAAGGAAAATGAAAGAGAGTAAATTTATTAAATAATGTATACTATTTTGTGTAGAATTTCAAGTGCTATATTTGTAGTAAAAAAGAATATTTTAAATGAGAGAAAACCAACAGTGAAATTCTTTAATGACTATGTGATATACGATTTGATTCTTTTCAGAAAACAAATATCAAAAAATTGATTTAGTACCTTGATTAAGTATATGTTTATTATTATCATTAAAACTTTGGACTTTGTTCCATTCAGCAAATGGTAAATAAAGCACTTTATCAGGATACGGTGATGTATGTATAGTTAATGATCGTCGAGAAGTTTTATTATTAGTTATTTCTTGAACAGCAGTAATAAGATCATTATTAAAATCACTTTGTGTAATATTTGTATTGATGGATAAACCTTTTCGAATAAATTGAATACGTCTTAATTTCCTAGATAATCGTAATAAATCATTAACATCTTCATTTGATTTTCCATAAGAATGATAAATTAGTGATTGTAAATGAGGTAGATGAGAAAATAATTGGGAATTAAGTAAAGCTAAAGGAATACCACTACTATGTAGATCAATATTCAAATGAGTTAATGGAAATGTGAATGAAGATGGTAATTGAATTTCTGATGATTGAGCATAGACACGAGCTAAAAAATAATTATTTATTTATAGATTGGTAAACCATAAAGAATGATATCTTTTGTGCCTTAACAATCTTTTCTGCGTTTATTTTTATTCCTGAGACCTAATCTATTTTTTCAAAAAGATTTCTCATTCAATTCTCTATAAAACCTTATAAGAAGCTTTACTATAAAGGATTACACTAAAAACAACGTGCAGAGAAAATGTCAAGGTACGAACATAGTACATTTTCAAATAGTTTTCTTCACATTTTCTCTTTTTCAATGGACGAATGTACTTAATATTAGCACAACACATACCTCAGCTGGTAACCGTTGAAAAACTCTATCTTTTATAGACATCTCAATTTTCTCCCCACTTATGTCACGTGAAAAATATGTTCTCTTTTGTTCAGATTTCACGAGTTTTTGTACTTTTTTTTGCAAAACTTTGATATGATCTTTTAAAGTTTATGCCCTGCTATTATAATCTTGCTGTTTCTCTATCCATTTTTCGCTCTGTTAGATCAATACAAAAAAGAAACCGTTTGAAAATGCGTCACATTTGTGATTCGCAATCTTTTCTACAGGACTTCTCAGTGTTAACTTTAATAGTAAAACCTCTTATAAGGTTTTGTAGAGAATTAAACAAAAGATCTTTTGAAGAAAAAAAGGATTAAGTCTGAGCAATGAAAAATGTAGGAAATACCGTCAAAATACAAAAAATATCATCTCTATAGTCTATCTATTAATTAAAAAAGAAAATCTAAGATAAAGTTTTATTTAAAATCTACTTACTTTTAAGTTTAGTCAAACATGGTAAAGCTTGAAGTAAACTTAAGAAATCATTTGGAAAACTTTTAATAGCTATATGAAGTTGTTTAATAGTAGTTGATGATACATACGAACATGTTTTATTATCGAAAGCATAACCACCAATAAGATAACATTGTTTTAATGATGTTGATTGAAGTGCTAATTGAGAAAATTGAGCAGCATATTTTGCTTTTTTATGAAATTTAATATATAATTTTTCTAGATATGGTGGTAAACAATCAATTTCATTACCAATAATATCATCCAAATGTAATGAACGAAGTTTAAGAAATTTTTTTGGATGAAAATAATCTGATGAAAAAAATTCAGCTATTAATAAACCATGTGAATATTGATTTGTTAAATGAAGAAAAACAATTTGAGATGGAGAACAATATGTTAAAATAATTAAAAAACGTGAATATGATGTATAGGTTAAATCAAGAGAAAAATTTATATGTGATATTAAATATGATATACGAGAATTTAATAGTGGAAGAAATGATATATAAAGATCTGTTGGATGAACATAAGAAAATATTTCAATTAATAATTCAGTTGGCAAATTTTCAAATAACATTATATCTATAATAAATTTATTAATATATTTCAAAACAAAAATGAATTAAATTCTATGAACTTTTTAAATGATATAAACATTTGTTTGTTTCTATCACAAGATAAATTACCTCAAATGCTATTACAACTTTTCTTGCATTAATTATCTGCCATCATTTTTTCTTTTATGTCAAACAATAGCAAATTTCTAGCTCTTCAAGACTGTATATGGGATGAATAGGAATATATTGTTTTTGAAGGATTAAATTAACATCTACTATTTATCATAGCAATGATAATGGAATCAAAGATTGAAAAAATGGTGTCCATATCCTTTTGATGCATAATTGCAGTAAAAATAACTGAATATTTTTATTTTTCAATCTATAATCTTTCAAACATTAATACATCAAATTCACTCTATGAACAATCATATCTATTATTTATATCATTATTATTATCGATGTCTATTATTAAGAAAATATTAAATAATGGTCATTGATAAACTGATTCGATTTTGTTCGATGATAAATTTCTATCGAGAAAAAAAATCCTAAATCCTTAATAATTCTTTTAATTTATGAGATGAAATAGTATCTAAAGTATAACAACTTAAAATAAGTAGATGATCAAATATTATTCAACAATAAAACTAACAAATTTCTCATTTAAATTGTATCTAGATATAATCCCAATAGCTATTACATCGCCCGCAAGATTATAGTCGATACTGACAAATTAAAATAGGACATTTTTGGTTATAATTTAAATATAATTTTAATTTAATAGTTTGTTAAATAATCCGAATTCAAAGATGTTAGAAGTTAATAATAAAAAATTTTCTAAACAGCTCATCTAACTATCATTCAATATAGAAGCTTGGTAGTTAATTTCATTGGTCTTCTTAAATTTGAATATTAAAAAATAACAATCTAATTAAAATCAATAATACAGATGTAGACATAAGAGATCAGCTTTTTTTTTTCTTTGCTCACATTTCATATTATTACAATTCTACCTAATTTGTTCATCTTAGGTTAGCGCAATTTTGTAAAATTCTTAATAACAACATCTAAGTTTAATCACGAAAAACAAGTAACTATCTGACCTTTAACACACTATTGAATATTTCTTTTTTGTAATAAAATAATCCGAAGAAATCAAATAAATATTATAAAAACAATCTGAAAAACACAAAAATGTTAAAATTTTCTAATTTCAGTTAGTTTCTTTTTTATTTTTAATATATATCTTACTAAACAAAATGTCTCATCATACTGAATAAGTATTCTGAAAAAAAAAACTTTTTTTTATTATACAAAAAAAGTAGTTAATGTTTTATAATTAATATTATTGTTGTTGCTCATATTCACTTGGTAACCAATGATTGAGTCCAGTAATTGTCCAACTATCATCTTTAGCATTTTTGCTCATATCACGCAAAAATTTATAATTACAAACAACAATATTATCACGCATTTTTTTCATTGCAGTTGCCCAATTTGCAGCAGTACCACCTGTACCATGAAGTACTTCTTCTCGATATGAATCACGATTTTTCAGAATATGAAAAATCATTGTTATTTCAACTAATCGACTATCTAAAAATAATCCAAAAAAAAAATATAATTTAATTAAAATAATCTTGAAAATTTTTACTTGTTTGTTCATCCATAATAAAACCAATTAAATATGGATAAGTAAAAACAATTTCTGATTCATCAACACCAATCTTTTGTTTTTGTTCTGATGATAATTTTTCATAATTTTGTTTGACTTCATTGATAACCTATTTCGTTGTTTTTTATTATCATATTTGTTTATTTAGATTTAGGTTTTTTTTTTTATTCTACCTCGCGTGTAACAAATCCTGAAAGATCATCAAATTGACCATTACCAATAAGATGTGAAACGACTGTTAATGCTTGTTTAGCACCATCAGAAAATGATTTTATAGAAAATGTTGAATCAAAATATCCACTAATAAGCATTCGAGAAAAGAAATTTTTTATTGTAAGAAAAAAATTTGGATAAACTATACGAGGAAGATCCATTAATATCATCGGATGATGATTAGAAGAATTATAACGTATATAATTTGAAGATAAAATCTTAGGTGAATAATTCAAAAGAGAAATACGACATGCTCGTGAAGTTTGACTAATAAGAAAAGACATCTAGAAAAGACCATTATTTTAACTATTTGTCAAATGAAAAATAATAAGACGATGAATTGTCAAAAAATAGTCTCTTTTTTTAATGTTTACATACGAATAAAATTTATTGATCGATAATAATTTGTGTTTTTGAATGTATTTAAAATTAACCGATTATATTCTTCTTTTATTGCAAATATATGTAAGTCATGCAAAAAAATAAAGAAGTTATTAGACTAAGTACATTGATTAACTAAAAAATATTAAAATAATATCCAATTAGAACTTCTAACGAAATATTCTTCAATAGATGGCGTAATATTATAAATTAATCTTTACATTTAATTTCGATTTTATTCAGAAAAAATTTATACTATGATGATCTAATATGCTTGAAAGTTTTGCGACATTCATATTACTAAATATAAATCTTCGTAGATTTTCATCTAATCATCAGATAACTTAATATTAAATTTGAATTAAAAAGATCTTATTTCATTCATGCTTGCTTTATCATTGATTATATGAATTATTTATTAATTTGAGAGAAACAAAAAAAAACTTAATTTTCAACAGTTAAATGAACAATATGACGATGAAGATCATCATTTTGACATTCAATTTTTTTTACACAAAATGGTACATTAGGTAAAATAAGTATTTCATATTCTTTTGGTCGTCGACTTAATGATGATATATCAATAGCATTAACATTTCGTCGATTTTTAATATGTAAAATAAATAAACATTTTGTATCATTAGCTTGTTCAGCTATTGAACGAATTCTAGTTGCTGATATAAATGTATCAAATTTAACAAATTCATCTTGTTTATTAAGATAATTACGTAATTGTAATTTAATTGAATATGAATCATGATTTGAAGAAAAATAAACAATACCAGAAAATAGAAGACGATCAATATCAGATGAATAATTTCGACAATCACTTAATAAGGCAAGATATGGACCAAGTGTTGACATTTTTGATGTATCATTAGTTCGAAGTGTTGTTTCAATTAATGGATAAAGAAATGATTCAAGTGTAAATATTGAAAGTGCAGTAAGACGAATTTGATTATTAATAAGTGAAGAATTTACTAATTGTTCAATCATCCAATTTGTTTCACATTCACGTTTAACTAATTTACCTTCAATTAAAAGTCCATCACTAACTGATTCTTGACCACCACCATTTTTATACCATTTCCAAAGATATGGTATAACAAGTGTTCGGCCTGTTATACTATTTTTTGCTTTTATATATTCCTTAAATTCAAGTAATGGATGAAGACGAAATCGATTATATCGTATTGGAAGAATAATTCCTTCTTCACGTTTTATTCTTGATTTTCTTGCTTTTGCTATTTTTTGAATTTTTATCATTTTTTTAAAATCAATTGTATGTAAATCAATATCAATTTTTATTTGATTTTCTTGATAAGCTTTTTCAATAATTGTTTGTTCAATATCTGTAAATTCATGCCAATCAGGATCTTTAGGAAGAAATTCTTCAGTTACTACATCAATTGTTCTATATGACCAAAAACCATTTGGTACTTGTCTTACAGTATCTAGTGCCGTTTGTTTTTCATCTTTACCATTCTTGTTGCCCATTATTCACGTTTTCATAAACATACAAAAAACAAAAATAATAAAAATGTAACACTTATACTGATGGAATTATTCTTCTGTTGTATTGTTAATAATAATATATACAAAATAAATAATGAGACACTTTTCTTCTGTCTTTTTAAAAAGTTTATGGAGAAATCATTTTTAGACAGAAAAGATAAAGAATATTCTGATCTACAAGAATGTAAATCTATTGACCAAATAGCACTATGTCTTTCTACGTGAGAAAAACAAAATAAAAAAAGATAGAAAAATCAATATTGTTTTTCCATATGTTGAAACCGATTGTCATCATGAAATTCGAAGACCTGCGTCGAATGCCGTATCAACAACATTAACATTCTACAAAATCGACTTGATCATTCAGTGTGAAGTTCTATGTCGAAAACATTAAAATAATGTTAAGAAAAAGAAAAGAAAGCATGCAACACGTATCGAAATATAATATTAGATAGCAGACAGTTGTTAAAGGGACTGTATTAGAGCTCATATTTGAGCATTATATAAAAAAGATTATTATATTATACATAGACCGACAAAAACTGCTGTCAATGAAAATTATTTTTATATTGTTAGATTTCAAAAAAAATAAATTTAAAAAGGTAAGAAATATGTTTTGATTACTATAAAAAAAAAGTTTATCTTTAAAAAAAAAATATTCTTCTAAACTTATCTTGAAAATCTAATTTTAATACTACATTTTATCATCGTTCGCTTCTAATTTTATTAATAATCAGATCAAAAAAGAACACTTTCATAGATAAACAAACAAAACTAATAAACAAAGTACAAATATAATACAAAGAACGTACCATATAAATCAAACCGGATAGAAATACAAACAATAAATCTGACGTTCAATTATGTTCAAAAAAATTTTATTACCATGTTATATTACCAAATTCATTTTCAGCAGCAATAGAAAGTAAACCAAGTGTTAAATATTCATTAAGATGTGCCATATCCATTCGTTCTGTTGAATCACTTAAAATATGATTTCGAGAACATTGAGCTGTTAGTTTTAAGAATAATTTATAATGTTTACATGCCATTTCATCTGACCACCAATCTGTAATCGATGGAATAGATGAAATAGATGGTGATGAAGCAAATTGTGGTATTGTTAAAGATGCTAAAAAATATTCATTAATAATAAAAATAAAACAAAAAAATAGAAGAAATATTTTCTAACCTGTTGTTCCATTTTCATTTGTTACTGATATTTGTTGTCTTGATAAAAATTTATTTTGTAAAAGTACAAGTGTTGAACAAGTTTTTGGTTGATATTTAGCAAATATAAATTGGGTCGTTATATGTTTCCATTTACGTAAATTTATAGTTGGTCTTGTTGCTGTTTTTGATGCATGTTTTCCTGTTGAAAAAATATTTTGTCTATCTAACCAACATGTTGTTACTTCAAGCATAGCCCATTCCATAAGATGAACACATACATTAATATATTTTTTAATTTGTACTTCAAAATTCAGATGAAGTAAACATGTATTTTTTTTATTTAAATTTTTATTAAAATCAACAATATAACGAAGTGATTGATTTTGAATTAATAATAAAAATGAATGAAGAAATGCTTGACCAACAAGAAAATAATTTGATGGTAAATGTGAAATTTTTTGTTTTTCTAAATTTGCTCGTCTTAATTTAACTAACCATGATGAAAATAACCAAGCAAATGAAAGAATTTTTTTTGTATATTGTTGTTCATATGTAACAATATAACAAGCTGATGCACGAGCCATACGATGTTCATCACAATCTTCACATAAACATTTTAATTGATGATAATTTTTTAATTGACAATCATTAAATAAATTTCTTATACGTGCTATTAAATGACCTAATTCAAGTTGTGCTGAATCAGCTATATCAAATTGTTTTGACATTGTTTGTTGTTGAGAATCAAATTTACATATAAGATCAACTTCAGATTGAAAATGATATACATACATTATATCACTTATTTGATCACGATATAATTTAAATAAATGTTCAGCTTCATCATGATAAGATTTTGCTAATGAATGAATTAATAATGGATCAATTTGTACATGTGCACTAATATGTGATGATTGAATAAGACCAATTGTTGTTTTTATATGTAAACAACGATTTATTTTAAGCCAACCAGGTTCTGAACGACGTATTGCACGAAATAATATACCTATAATAAAGACAAAAAAAACAAATTTTTTATTAAAATATATTATTATTATTATTATTGTTTTACCAATAGCATTTGATGATGCATAAAGATCAAATTGTTTTGGTCGATTAAAAAAATCTGCTCGTTCATTATCAAGTTTACGAGCTAATTCAGCTATTTCATTATCTGTTAATGGATGTTTTCCTGTTTTACCAGCATCAACTTCTTCAGCAATGGCAGCTGCAATTTTAATTGCATCAGGATGTCGAATATTAAATTTATCCGTAAATGCTAAATGAAGATTAGATAAACGACCAAGTGCATCTTGTTCAGATATTTCAAGAACAATTTGACGAATATCATCACGTGTTACTGGTCGATCAAGTTTTTTAGGTTTTTCTTGTGAATCATATTCATAGGGTGGAAAATTTTCTGTTGTTGGTATTAAATCTGGATGCCAATAAACAGCATATTCATCACCTAAAAACAAAAATAATTTATTCTCATTATAAAGAACAGAATTTTGATTGATGTCAGAAATTCTATACAATCATTTTGAAATATGTTCTTTAGAAGATTCTTTAACCAAATCTTAAATAAACAATGTTAAATGAAATATTATTTTTCTTTTATTATTCAATGTATAATTATCTACAGTATATAATCTCTCTCTATATATAGGACACCCAAAGGACATTTTCAGTGTTCACTTTTGAAAAGTTATTATTGAACCAAAGTGTATCAAGCTGTGTTTCTCAAGGTCAGCTTACCAATAAATATCTGTTCAAGATAGTTTAAACTCTTTGAATTTCATCAATTTATGCACAGCTCTGTTTAGGTTAAAAAAATAGGTTGGACTAAGAAGACTGCTCACTTCACACAGGTTCGATAATTAAAACAAAGTAAAAAATTGTCTAAATTATTTACCATCTAAATCCGATCCTGATATTTCATTTGGATGTGGTCGTTCACCTTGTTGAGGAAAAACTATACAATCAACAAGATGTCGTAATTTTGGTACATCAATAGCTTCAAATGTTCGTAAATCACCCGGATGATGACATGGATTTTTTGTAACAACTATTTTTCCAACAACAACTTTTCTTACATCTTCTCGATTATAACTACGACCATTATGTCCTCTTGCTAAATCTTCCAATTGTTCAGTATCTAAGTATGTATATTGACAAAATACTTGACCATATTGAAGAATACCAGTTTCATCAACAATACCAAACATATTTCGACCTGAATTTTTTGAAATTTGTATACGTGTTTTATCCTTAAAAAAAAATTTTGATATTTTTTTTTTAATTAATAGATGAAAAATAAATTATAATATTTATATTATTTTACTTGAATTCGTTTGATTTCATGTTTACAAAGAGTTGTAATTAATTGACGAAAAAATGGCTCATGAATAAGATCAATTTGTGCAGTAAGTATAAGATCACGTAATTGAATAAGACGTTGTGGAAGTCGTTCATTAAGTAATTCATATGTTGATGGTAAATAAAGTAATGATTCAATAAGCCATAATAAATGTTGATTTTGAAGAAGAAGAAATATTGAATGTGGAAGATGCCGAGATTCGAGTAATGCAATTACTTGACGATTTAGATGGATTGGACCTAGTTAAATATTTTTTTGTAATTATTATCTTTAAATGTGAAAGTATTGAAAATGAATGACTATATTAACAAAATTTATTTTGTTAACTTTTTTATAATTTCACATTAACATAATTCGTTGCAAACTATCCACTAAAAGTTTCATTAGATATAATAAACTCAATGAACTTTTTATCTTTGAACTTAATAGAAAATATTGAAACGATGAATCTATTGCTTATGATACATAATAATTGTTGTGTTTTATTAATTTAGATAGTTTTCTGATGAATTTAAACAACATAGCATTTTAACCTGTTCATATATATTTGTGTAACGATCTTATTTTGAATCATATGCGACTGAACAAAAAGCTTCAATTTTTTTCAAATTGTTTACTAGCATACTCACTTTTACATTTGTTAGTACGATCCATTTTTGAGTTCGATTCGGACATTTTTATCTAGTTGCTTGTCAGGCCTATTTCTTTCTCTTTACTGCTTATTAACACTATCGTTACGATTAAAATTTTTCTCTTTTATTTTAGTTTAAGTATAGCACGTGGTTCTATGTTTCGTTTAATGTCCACGCAACATGTTGTCGTTATTATTATTTGATGCATGCGAATACGTAATTCTCATGTATGGATAACAATAATTCATCTTCGTTCAATATGACAGTCAATACGCTGTATTGTTCGGTTTTTATAAACTATTTGTAACATACATTTAAAGAAAAACTTGATTCTATTTCCAATATTTTCCAAGAAGGAAAAATATTTCAATATGTAGAAAACTTAATCATTGCTAAAGACCTTTTAGATACTTCTTTAAAATATTTGCGATTGAAGACGCTCATATTTGTAACGATTGTCTAAAAACCGAAGCCCTACAGTTGCCAAATCTTCATAAGATTTCGTGCAAATGAAAGCATACAGAGTTCTTTGGTTAATTGTCATGATATAATTGTTATTTTTCTTATAACAAAACAATTTCTATTTTTAGTTTTACAAATTATTAGAGAAAAACATCATTAAATTCTGTCATTTAGAAAAAAAATATTAGCAAATTCCTATTATTTATTTTTCAATTCTCTAACTATAATAATAATAATCAAAAAAAATTTCAATATATTCGAGGATGTCACACTCATCGACATTCGAATTAATTCTGGTGATTAATCGAAAAATAAAAATATAATCTTGTTATTACTATCTTTAAATTTATTCACTATATTATTTTCAACATTTTCCTTTTTAAATATTATTTCATATCTCATCCTTTATTTTCCTTAATTTCTAAGATAATCTTTCTCTCCTTATATGTTTTTTCTTTAAAACTTTGATGAATACATACGTGGTGCTGATATCTTGCACAATTCGAGCATATCATGTGTTGAAATAAATTTATGCATAGATTTTCGTAAAATTAATTGTTTTTCAGTGTAATCTAAATCAGGATTAACTGACACAGTTCCTTTACATCCTCCATAACGAATTTGCATAACACTAAATTTGCGTCGAAAACCCATTTTACTACAAATTTCATCACGAAGTCGTGATGAAAATGTACCAACACCATCAGTAAATATATAACCATTTCTTTCAATATCCTCAATTATTTCAGTCTTTTCAGGTGGAACCTTTTTTTTGTTTTGAAAGAAAGAAAAGAAAAATTCATTTATTTTTTTCATATAAATAAATTTTTGTTAAAATAACTTACACGTATTGTTGCTTCAGAACTTGTAAAACATTGAGCAATACGTGCTGAATGTTTAGCAACAACACGTTCACCTTGAAAATCACCCATCCAATCATAAGCTTCGTCAAATGAGAAATTTGTTTTATGTTTTTCATCATACCAATAAAACCAATATTGTTTTTCTTTTAATTGTGATTGAGAATGATGAAGATGTCGATATGTTCGATCATCCGTTAATTTAAAACCATATTGAAGATAATTATCGAATTTCCAACGAAGAACACCAAAATGACTTGCATGTAATGCTTCACCATTTTCTTCTCGTATTTCAACTAAAATTTAATTTTTAAAAAAGGAATTTAGTAACAGTAAAACTAACTGGCTTATCTCAAACTGAATATGCACAAATCTCGTTCTCCTCGAACTTCTATCGTGAATAAAAAAGATATTTTACTACAAGAAAATGTAACTTCAAAAATGATTATGAAACCCATCACAACCGATAAATTAATCCATTATCCTACATCGAGGTTTCAAAAGAGCCTGTGATGAGGTATTATACAAGTTGAGTACTAGTTCCGCCAATATGCCAATGGTATGAACAGATTGATTAGGCATTCTGTTCTTTATGTAGAGAAGCATGGTGTCTCCAATGAGTAGGGTAAAGGAAGGCGATTGAAGGACTCGAAAAATCCTATATTTTTTATCTTTTACCATACACTCGAACAGACAAAAGTGAAATCTATTCTATTCTATCTAACTCAAATAAAAATCATCTTAATACTCTGTATATATTCTTGGCACATATTTCTTTAACAGAGATTTATCTTTCATTAAATGATGGAAAACAAGGCCATTGGAAGCATTTAATCCAAGATAAAAATTACTTCAACGTCTCATGTGATTAAATTTGTGAAGACTATATTTATGGTACTCGTTATTTTCTTCCGTTTCTTCCATAGATGTTCCACGGTCTATCTTGTATCCTACCCTATGGTATTTTTCAGACTATTTCGAAACGTAATCGATTAACAAGTAGACATGTGCATTTGTATAAAGTGCACAATATATTTTCAAAATCTCTATTGCCTGCCTGTAGAGAGAAATTTTTTCGATGCTTTTGTAAACTTTTAGAGTTGAGCTACAAATATTCACTGGAATGAACATCAACGAATAAAAGGTTACGAGCCTTCAAATTCTACTTTAAAATATTTCTCAAACAGTATTTTTCTGAAGTTAAATTTATATACTATTAGATAAAACACTCAATATTATTGTTAGATTTAATTCTTTCATTATGATTTCTATTATAATTTTTTCTATTTTCTATTTTTCTATTTAAAATAAAACAAACCTAAACAAAAATTGAAACCACCACCAAATTTTGGTTCACGTATTGGTCGATTTGTTTTAGCTAATTTAAATGGTTTAACACAAATAGTTGTTGGTGTTATTGTTACTGATGGTGCATATGCCATATTTTTCGGTGGATTTGTTAATGAAACATGTGATGGTGCTGGTCGTTTTTCTTGAGCAATTTCCTTTAAACGATCAACATATTTCATAAGTTCTTCATATATATCAAGAAAATGATATTCTTTTGCTCGACGCCATACATGAACTGTTTTCTAAAAAAAATAATAAATCGAATTAAAATTTAAAATTAGTATATTTGTATTTTACTTGATAAAATTCATCATCTATTTCAATAGTTTTTAAAAAATTAATAAATTCTTGTGTAACTCGTTGTTGAAAACGATATCCTATCGATAATAACATTTGCCATGAATAATTTTTTATAAATGTATTAAATATAGGTCGTTCAATACGAGATGATAATAATTTAAATGGTAAATTTGTTATTGAACCAGCAAAACATATTTGTATACGATGACGATAAAAAAAAGCAAGAAACTCACGAAATGCAACACGAATATTATTAATAAGAATACAATCCATACGAAATTCATATTCTTCAATAGTATGATTTTTATATCGACGATCATTTTTTCTTTGTGAACTATCTTTTACTCGTGAAACTTTTATAGCTATACGAATTGTTGAACAAAATGGTTGAGGATTACGAGTTGTTTGACGTTGAATAGCTTGACGTGGTGTCATAACAGGTTTATTTTCTTCACGATGTTTTCGTGCTACCCACCATGGTTCAAGATCTATTTTTATTCAAAATAAAAAATTCATATAAAGAAAATCAATGATATTTAAATTATTGACAATAATTTAGTAACAAATAGTTTTTAATAGAAACTTGACAGAAAGCTGTACATTTTACTCTTCGAAATAGAATATATTTCAAAGTTGTTATGTGTATATCTTAACAATGTTTGTTATGACAGAATGTTCAGTTAGTAGTCTTCGGAAAAATACGTACAATTCTATAACAATGATATCGAAGTTCACTAATAAGAGATGCGCTAGATTTTCATTCTCATAACTGATATCTGTACTAACCAGAGGTGTAGAATCTGCGCGCACGCGCGTGCAGGGAAAATTTTTGAGGAATCATTGACAGCAGCTAAGTTTTTGAAAAATATCGGTTGTAGGAAGATTCTCGAGAAAAATTGGGGAAGTCTTTTACACGAAGAATAGTATTATTTTAAAACACAGATTTTGAAGTTGTTTTTCCGTAGGCAATAATCAGTACGATTAATTAAATGTGATTGTCATTCAAGATCAATACTTAGAATGGAAACAGAGTTGTTTAAATGAAATTCAAGATAAAAATACGTTTACTGTGTGGTCAACTAACGGAATAATATTAATATCCAAAGTGATGAAAACATTTTACACGAATACAGATTTATCGAGAGGAATAAATAATTTTCTTCATTTTTATTTATTGATGACATTGAAAATTAGAAGTGAAGCTATTTGTGAATCAGTAGCATCGATATTGAAAAGTCATATTCACAAAAAACCGTTCGCTACAACACAATTTTTTGGATGATGAAGTATTGCTTTACTGGAACGCGCCACCGTTTCATTTAGTGGACAAATTTATTGAACAATCAATAAATAATTACTTTTTAAACAAAAAGGATAAAACTTGGTCATTCTACCGAAAAAGTGAACAATATCAACCATGGAAATTGTTGTCTCCTAGTTTGCTTGTATTGAATCATTTCCGAAGTGAACAAGTGCCAATACTACCACAGTTAATTAACAATAAATGAAAATCATTTTGTTTAAAATAACTATCTTTCCAGTTGATACTAAGAGTATTTTTATTTCGTTTTTGTTACATATTTAGTTAAAGATTTAGTTGAAAAAAGATAATTCACTCTATTTTCATAGTGGGGGAAATTTTTCGAGAATTATTGCGCGTGCGGGGAAATTTTTTGATTTTACGGCAGATTCTACACCTCTGGTATGAACATGAATTCATGTTTTATATTGAACTGAACTGGATAAGTGTTTTTTTGAAGATCATCCACTGACCATTTGGCAAACAATGAACATGATCATCAAGTAATGTTTTATCTTTGATTATGGAAAATACTACAACAATCTATCTGCTACTCAATAAACAACAGCAGAAAAATAGATAATTAATTAATGTTTGTTTTTATATTTTAATAGGTCATTTTAAAAAAGTATTATTTTCATTAATAATAGTCTTTTCATGTTATTATCGAAGAATTAACTTTGATATTTATTCGACCGAAAATGTATAAACAATTTTTTTTAAAAATATTTCTATATAAAATACCAATTAAAAATGTAATAAAATGTTTGAAAATACATAACTGTTTTTATCTTATGCTTATATTTGATTAAAATATGAAACTATCAAAAACAATGTGATTAATAATTCTCAATAATAAAACTTACTTTTCATTTCAATAACATTGCCTTTCATTTGAATATATAAAACAAAACCATCACTATTCGTTGTTATAATAACACTTTTATCAATAAAATTTGCTTGTAATCGTTTAAAATATTCATAATTATGATCAGATTTGTCTTTTGTTTGATAAATAAAATCAACAAAATCTTCACAAAAACGTAATTGCCATTTTTCATATGGTTGTTTAGATAATTTTTCATATGGTGAATATAAATTCATTGCTACTAATGCACCTGATGACCATTCCATTTCACAATTAATATAAAAAAAACATCGAGCTAATTGACGAAATTTATTTAAACGTGTTGTTGTAATAGTAGATGGACCAATTTCAGTAACAGTTCCTGTTATTTGACCATTTGTACTCAATGAGGATTGAACATTATTAGATGATATTATTGGTGTATCTTCTGAATATAAAATAAAATATTTACTTTTTTTAAATTTAATTCTATAGAAGTATAATAAAAAAAATCTAGTATAGATTATGTTAAATAGAATCTAAATCAAACAATAATAGTTTGAATAAGAAAACATCAATTTAATGATTATGAAATAAACTCGGATGCCAAAATTTCACGGTTACTCATTTATATTAGTACAAATAAATTATCACTTGTATATTCACTCAATAGAATACTTCATTAAATGCATTTATTTAATAAATATAAGATTAAAAATCATATTTCAAAAATATTAAATGACTAAAATTTGAAATGCCAAGTGTGACCATTTAATTTGTTCTACACGATAGTATCATTCAATCCTCTTATAATAATGTAAGTATTTGATTATTATTATTATTATTATTTGTTATATCTTAATTAAATTTGTTTTTTTTTTAATAAGTTCAAAAAAAAAACTTTTATTTTTCTAATAAATTCTTACCAATATTAAAAAAAGAATCATTAAATATTGGCCGTTTTTTTAAACCATTTGAAAGCCAAAATGTATCACTATGTTTTAATTGTTGTTGTAATAATTTCATTACTGATGAATTAACAATTTTAACTGATTGTTTAAGTAGAAATGTATATGATATAAGACCATAAAACCATTGATCATATAAAATACTTTCTCGATCATCTATATAAAGAAGTATTATTTAAAAAAAAAAGAAAATTAATATATTAAATAAACATACAAACAAGTTGATGTTGATCAAAAATTGAACAAACACGTTTTAAACCATTATTATTATTATCAACAATAATAGATAAATATGGTTCATCTTCGTTAATAAATCCATCAGAACTTGTATTTGTTATTGGTTCATCTAAACCAATTTTAAATGAAAAATCAATCGTTGTTTCTTGTTTTTGTTTTTCCTTTTCTTCTTGAATTAATTTTGGTAAAACATACGTTTGATGATAATTAAATTCCTAATTAATAAAAATAAAATAAAAAGAATTCAATATTTATATCATAACAAACTTCATCATAATCAAAATGAGTTTTTTTTGTATTTGCTAATAATGGTGCATTTATATATTGATCATCAAAACTTGATGGAGTATCATTTGAATTTGTAGCTGCTGCTGCTGCTTCCATACGTGCACGAATATTTGCAAAAAATCCATTTTCATTTGATTGATTCATATTTTTAAATATATCACTTTCTGAAGAACTATGATTACGATTCTGTGGTTTAACTGAACGAATTTCTTCATTATTTATACGATTATAATCAATTGATGATGAACATGAACCTCGACCAAGAACTTTTTCTGAACGCCATATCTTAAATAAATTTTATTTGATTATATTTTTCAAAACAAAAAACAATAAGAAAAATAAAATATACTCACAATAGGACTTTGACGTGGACTTGGTATTAAACTACCTACTCCAGAACTTCGATCATCAAAATGATCATGAGATGTAATTGAAGATGAATGTTCATTTCGACTATGAATATTTCGATTAATAAATGATGATGTTGGTGTTATAGTTGATTGTGTATTACGTAAACGTGTAGAAAAAGTTATACGTGGAATTTTTGATCCATCTCTTGGTACAAGCTTTAAAAAAGAAACAGAAAAAACACATGTGTCCTTTTTTTTTATCTATGATTAATCTATTTTTGAAACTTTACTTTTGGATAATCAGTTTGTTGTGATGTAATCGATTCAGTATCATCATAACGAGATTCAATTTCAGAAATTGATATATTATCATCAATAGGTGATGATATTAATTGTTGTTTTGAAGATTCTAATTGAGATAATACACTATTCCTAGCTTTCCATAATCGAACAATTTCATGTTCTTCTTCTTGTAAACGTGCATTTTGTTCGGCATCTAAACGATGAACATAATTGGCAAAATCTTCAGCTTGTAATTCAACTGATTCAGGATCGATTTCTTCATCTGATGATGGATTATCAAATGGATTATCTTCACCATACTAATTAAAAATATTTATTAATTATATAACCAAAACTTTTATACTTACATCCATTGAATGTATAGACATTACAAAAGAAAAAACGAATATTTCTCTAGAATTAATATAATAATTGATTGATAGAAACTTTAAAATTAGTTAAAGAGTTTTTTATCAATGATATTTTTTAGTTATTTTATTAAGATAATAATAAATATTTTAATATTTAGCGAAAATTCGATTTAATTTAGAGGTGATAATAATACCCGATTCACCTATGATTAGTGACATCAACCACCATAGATAAATGTTCTCTAGATGGCGCTAAAATGATACTAATGTATTTTGATAACATTCAAGAATGTTTTGATTTATAATTCTCAAAATACTGTCACTTATTGTTAACAAATATGCCGTCATAATATTCATTCATTGCGAATTTATTAAAATATCTTATTATATTATTTTAAAATTTGTCTATAAAGATAGAAATAATGAAAAAGGAACATTTGTGGAAACTATGCATAATCAGTTAGAATTCAGATGTTCTTTACTATGTTTGCTGATCATAAGTGACAATGCTGCATCTAGCAGTAATGCCATTATACTTAGAACTTCTTTACTGACTATTTCCTTCAAATTAAATCATTGTTGTTGGTGAGTCATAAAGTATAAAATCAGTCGAATGATTCGCTCTATGATGATGGTCAGTGGGAGAGAAAAAAACGGCAATTAAAGTATGTATACAAACTGAATCTGTGAATTTCAGATTGTAATCTTTTTGAGAGAACAGATAAACGATGTATGATGTGTAAATGATGCCGAGCAATGTGGAACATCTCACAAGCATCTGATAAGAGAGAACAGGATGGCAGATGAATTTTAAAAAAAACCAGATGATACATTAGTACATCACCAACAATACCAACTTCTTTAAATTTCTTATGTATTATACTGCATATACCGAGAATCTTAAAAAAAGTTTTATATAAAAGACTAGAATTTTCAGTAATAGAGTTTTTAGAATTACACACCACGAAGGAGTTCATTACAAGAAAAATATGTGATGATTGCGGCATTTATGAGTAGAAAAATGAGTTATATTTACTAAGAATATGAAAACAGTTGGAATTAATATAGCACAAAATGGTCTTTGATTACTCTTGGTTTTGAAGAATAAATAACTGTAAATTATTAGAATTATCAATAGGTGAGAGACAACTGAAAGAGTTAAAAATTCATAGTTCTTTTGGTATGATTGCTGAGTATGACGAAATGTTGATGTTAATCATTTTTCATACCATTAAAGAGATACGGAACAGAATGATTGACGAACAATACGAAAGCAGAGCTTATTTATACATGCTCGACGAAATTAAAGAAGGATGAGAAACATTGATATGGGAATGAAATATATACTCGAATAAATTTTATTTAACAATAATAAAAAAATAAGATGTTATATTTTGGTAAAATAAACTTCAATATATCGAAATCGATAGGAAGATTACTTGAATGACAACATTTACATTTTATTCGATAATTTTTATGATCTACAACAAACGAGATTAATTCCTAGTTGAGCAATAATTTGACCGGATATTTAATTAAATTATTTGTATGTTTGTAAACATATACTTATCGTCATATACAATTCTGTCACAATGTTGTTATTATTTAATAGTGACTGAAATTTGCAATTGATAAACATATAGAAAAAAAAAGAAATAATCGAAGAAATATAAGATATTACTTTTCTATATATTGTATACGATGAGAAAGACTTTTAATTAAATAATAAAAAAAAATGTTATTTTCTGTACTATAAAAAATTCAAAACAGCGGAAATAATTATATGTATATCTAAATAATGAACTGAATATAAAAATAAAATTGTAATATATAATACGCTAATATGATTGTACGTATGTAAATAGTGGACAAAGCAAAATTATTTCTTAAGAAAGTACAAGCATGTATTATAACCAATTTCTACAATTATTGATTATTATGAAAATAAATGATTAGTCTTTTAATAAATGTTTTATTTAACGTGAAATACGATTATGTGTAATAGCTGCTATTTCTTCCTTATTTTTATTAAGTAAACGTGTTACCATAGAATCACCATGTCCCCATGTATCAATTTGATTAGCAACTAATACATCTCTTCCTGTTTTTATTGATTGTGGAGTACGTCTTGTTACAATACGAACTGTTTGTCGAGGTCGTAAAATAAATGAAGATGGAAATTGATAAACAATTTCTGATTGTTTATCATTTTGATGAACAAGTGTCCAATTATTTAATGGTTGTTCACTACCAAAACTTTTCTCATAAGTTATTGTAATACAATCATTTATAAAATCAATTGAATCAAATAAAATTGGACCTATAATTTAAAAAAATATGAGAATATTTTTAAGTATAAAATTTTTTTTATTTTTAACCTTTTTCTGATTTTTGAATAGCCATTTTTTGTACAGAAAGATCACTAACATTTTCATTTTTAGATGCTGATGATGATGAAGTTTGTGATACTTGTGCATATTCTATTCGATTTAAACGTTGTTCTTCGGAATTTAATAAACGTCGATATGTTGATAATTCAAAACGAAGTGAAACATTACTGTCTAAAACACCATCAAGAATTGCTTGTTTATTACTTAATTCTTCTCGAAGTAGAGCAAGTTCTCGATCTTGATTGTATTTTTCACGATTATGTTCTTCTTCAATTTTCAATAAATCCTCTAAGATACCATCAAAGTGTATCTGTAGTTGACTATTTTCTGCTTGTAATTCTTTATATACTTTATTAAGACTTGTTAATGATGAAAAATCTAATGTTTTTTCTGTTGTTTCACTTTCAGTAATTAATAAACGTTTACGTTCATTTTCTTGAGCAATTTGTTCTCGTACTTGTTCTGTTTTTATACGATAATATTCTTCTAGTTCAACAGTTTGAGATTGTGAAAGTACTTCAAAATCTTGTCGTATATCAAATATAGCACGAGTTAATTCATTTTGATAAAATTTTGATATATCAATTATAGGTGTACCTAAAAGAAAAAGGAATAATTTGAAAAAAAAAAAAAAATAAAAGAATTTTATTTACTAAGGAATGCGATTTCTTGTCGCTGTGCTTGATAGATTGCATCTAAAAATCCAGCTTCTTCTCGTAATGTTTGTAATTCATTTTCCAGCATTAGACGTTCCAATTGAATATTAATTAATTCATTTTGTAAAGCATCTATTTGATTAGTTAAATTGCCTAAATTTGTCCGTTGTCGAAGTAAATCTCCTGCGCGTCGCTCAACTAAATCTTTAAGTTGACCTAAATCGTCAAGTGACATTTTTAATTCGCGTTGAAGTGCATCTATTCGACCACTAGCATCGATATTAAGTATATTTATACCTTGTCTTAAATGTGATATAGTATATTCATATTGTTGTGATAAAAGTTCTGGACGCGCTTGATCACGTAAACTATCATTAATTGCTTTACGAAGTGCTTCTAAATCTTTACCATAGGTTGCATGTAATTTATTTGTATCACCACCCCATGCTTCTTTTAAAGCTTCTAATTCAGCTAATAATCGTCCATGATAATCTTCTAATTCAAAAACACGATCTAAATAAATAGCAAATTTAGAATTTAATTCTTGTAATTCATGTTGTTCATCTTCATGTTGTTTAGCTATTGTTGTTATAGCTGCCATAGTTGATGATGTACCATCTTTTACATTACCACCGCTACCAGCTAATCTTGTACCACGTTCGACATATGTTCGAACAGTTGTGGATGAATTTCCCTGTTGAGAACCATAAGCATTGCGGTTATTAGTTTGTAATGTACGAGACATTATTAACGTTTATGGTTTTAGATTATTATCAAACATATATTTATATGCTTTTTATATAGACGAAAGCAATAGATTCGTATATCCATCAATCATTTAATGTTAGTTTCAGGAATGTGTATAAAAATAATGAATAAGACAAAGGATTGATACATATGATGATGATGATAGCATTTTTTTTCTGTTGACGCACATTTATTAATCACCTCATTTGATGGCCTTTACTAGTTTATTTCACAAAAATATTTGTTGAATTTTTTATATATTTTCTCCTTGTTTTGTTTTTTTTTTTATCCATTTTTATAATGACTATGTGATATGAAAGATATATATTGTAGCTTTTAAGCAAGAAGCATGTAGGAGTAATAATCTAATAGTCAAATAATAAATTGTAGATATTTTTTTTCCTTTTTTCTTTCTTGTCATGCATGATTGAATTAGTGCTTTTTTTTTTAGAGAAAAAGCGACGTTTTTAATTGGTCCAATCATGCTTGATTGTTGATCGTCGAATATATCACATAGACTATAACTGAAATAGTAAATACATAAAAGATAAATGTTCTCAGAAAATAAATCGAATAGTTCTTAAAAATAAAATTATTTATATCTAATATTAATTAAAGATTTATATAAGTCTTATAATATAATTTTATATCTTTTAAATTATTTAAAATATTCATAAAATTATCACATATATATCATAGATAAGAAATTAGTTTTATATGATCAAAAGGTAGACTTTTGTATCAAAAAGACATGCATGAATGCATATCATATTCATTGACTACGCATGAGCCCACATTCATCTTTTTCTTTTTTTATTATCATTTGTCATCAACATCATATAAGTGTAGCATCTTTACTTTCTTACCAATCATTCTAACATATACAATTGGTGAAAATAATGCCGGTAGAAGTTCGTAATAAAACTGAAGGTGATTTACCTACTTCATCAGATCCAACAATCAATAATTTATTAAATGGTCATACTAAGAATACAAATGGTGTTATAACTCTCGGTAAGGATCATAATGGTTCAGCTGCTGCTGATGATGATGACAAGCCACCACCACCATTTAAGATGCCTCGAGCTCCACCTCATGTTTATTCATGTTTTGTTGTTAATCGTACCAGTCATCCAATTGATTGTGAAGTGCATTATGATGGACGACCAGGTGAAGATAAATTTAATGAAATTGTTAAAGTTGAAATTCCAGCAAATGATGAAAAATTTTTTCCAAGAAAAATTTTTCAACCTGATCTACCTGAATCATATTGTCGATGGGTTAAAATTATAACACATATACATGTTAAAAAACATGATGGAAAAATTCTTGAAGTTGATTATCCATTCGATAATGTTCATCAACCAATTCGTAATTGGGAATTTCATGTACGTGATCAAGGTGATATTTTATCTAAACCACCAACACGACCAGCAAATATTCTTAAATACGAAAATTTAGATGAATATGAACGTTAAACTAATCAACTTACTAAATATAAAAAAGATAAAACATTTTCATTTATTAAAGCGTTTTTTTTCCTGCAAAAATAAAAGATTTTAAAAGCGCTATTTTTTATTTGTCATAATGAATCTAATAAAAATTATTAAAAATTATATTCGAGGTTTTGAATATGGATCAAATACAGATATGGCACCGGGTTATACAATTCAATTGATACAAATAGAATCTAGAATAAATAAAGATTTATCAATGCTTATATTCTTTCTTTTTTTTGCAATATTTTGGCTTGGAATTGAAAATTATATGGATATTGTACAATATATTATTGAACTTCTTAGACGAAGAAGAAATTAAATAGTTATGTAAAATGAAAGAAAAAAAATATTAAGTTTGTATTTCAATAGAAAATGAAAGTTTAATATATATATATATATATTAGAAAGATGTATTTGCACTGGTCGTGATCTTGTATGTGTCCTATATTTTGCTAATGCATAACAATCATATGATATGAGTAATCGTATTGTCTTTTTTTTCTTCTCTTCATTGTTTTTCATGTGTAATGAAATGTTTAATAATATTGATTAGAAAATTTTAAGATGCAATATATTTATTTTTTCGTATTTATTCAAAGACTTTATTCCAATGGAAATTATTTCACAAAAGATTAAAAATTCAGAAAGTATACCTGTGAGAAAAACATTCGTTCTCCGTTTTCCTATCTTCTCCCCCATATTTTCGATGAAGAGAATAGGAAAGACTTTTCTCAGAGGGTGTGTAATTAGTAATAATGTAACATATTCAATAATCAGGTTTAGAACAATAAGATGTCTCAAAAGTTTACCGAAAAGGTTAACATAACTGAAATATATAAACCCATCATTTCTGAAATACTTGAAAAAATATTCCATCATGATACGTTCCGCTTTTGTTTGCCAAATGAAAAAGGCTACTGCAGCAGGTAAAATATTTTGTAACAGTTTATTTTCACAAACATCATGAGTTTCACTGAGTTTATTTTTAGTGATTTCTGAAGATATTTCAGAAATTTATCAATTTGCTACTATACAATGTTCCTAAAAGTGTTAAAAAATATCTTCAATACACTATAAGACTGATTTTTTGTTCCTTTATGAAAAGTATTCCAAATTTAGTTATTAACAAAACTATTTTAATCGTAATCTGTACAAACTCAAACATTGATTTGAAAATATACAAAACAAAACCTTAAAGAACATACTAATATATTAAATTTAAAAAATCAATTAGATCATTTGGTTTGTCCAACAGATATTAAGGATAACTTTCTTGGTAAGTTTTTAGTACATCCTTTATTAAACTAAAATTCTCATATTTTTTACTACAGTAGAAAACTATTATACAGCAGCTAAATTTATTTATTTAATAAATATAGATACAATACAATAGTGTCAATGTTTCAATATTTCACATATCATTTTCAAGACAAAATTAATAATGCCATTTCCCAAGAAAAATACAACAATACATATGAAGAAAGTGAGTGACTTATCAATAGACAGATAAACGTGTACCACCATTATTGAACAATATAGTCGACTATTTCTCCCTCCTCAAGTGATATATTTATATTGTCCTAATTTAATTTTAACAGTTGGCTTCGATATTTGTAAGTCTTCAGGATATATTATTAGAGAAACAGAACAAGTTGTACGATCGAGAATTGGTTACTTTTGTAGGATATGTAAAGACTCACGAACTCGTAAATGTTATCTTTTAACATCTTTTGAAATAATTTCCCATCCATTCCAATTAATTACATGATTTGTTTCAGTGTAATGTTTTGTAAAGAGCTGATTGTTTTTAATTGTTCATTATTTTTTATCTAATATTTATCTTTTAGAATATCATCTTTTGGAAAATAATTCATTTTTGGTTTGAGTTTATTTCAATCAGATTTTCTTAAATGTTGATCTGGTGGTGGATGGACATCTGTTTGAGAATTAGGAGAAGATTTAATCTGTTGTGGAGCACCATGTTTTTGATGTCACATTCAGGGCATGATATCTTATAGACCATAATAGATTGATTGGCTTTCTAAATTTTATCCTTTTGTGAAAAAAATGTTGCCGTTGCTCGAGGCAGACGAGGAACTGTTTGCATGTGTAGACCAGATTGGGCAATTTGAGCTAATTCAGTAAGTTTCTTCTCAAGAATTTTAGTTTCATTACCAATATAAGGTAAGTCAGTAAGATTTTGCTGATTTCCATATTGTATTTCCAGGCGTATTAGAGTTATCTAAATATTTATTGAGTGATTTCTAATTTGACTTTGGATGAATCTCAAAAGAATAATCATTATCTAATGCTAAGTTTGTGATAAATTCAAATTCTTTAGTCATCAATGAATAGTTGGAATAGATTTTAATTGTTCTGTAGATCATGGAATTAATGACTGAGAGTTTATATGAATGAGGAACAAATGAGTTCCAATTTAATAGAAGTTCAGTGAAAGTAGGTTTTTTTTGTAAATAGTTGTTGAAAATGAATTGTTTTTCAGAAGTAAATAATATTCTAGTTATCATGATATGAAGAAATGAAAGACATTTATCACCTTCCAGTTCTACTGTAAACTGTATATCAACATCAAAACTATTCAAAATATCTAATATCTTGTCCATATCAGCATCTTCTTTAATAATTACAAAACAATCATCGACAAGTCGTTTCTAATATAATACTCCATTTCGTTCTAATCTAGATTTCAGTTTTGAGAAATTTTTTCGTTAAATTAAAGAATAAGATTTCTTGGTTGAGATTTCTAATAAGCATTTTAATTCATATCTATTTCTACAGTTACTACACCATTCATCACATTTCGTTTCAGTATTATAAGTACATGTGTGTTCAAGTCCGTACATTATTTCTAATATAAGTTGAATGGTACGTATTAATGGAACTTTTGTAAACAGAGAGATTATATCGAAAGATACCATTTTAATTTTTACCTTATCGAATGTTAAGTTTTGAAGCTCTTCAACAAATTTAAATGTGTCAGTAATTACAGATGGATTTGCTCTCAAATGTTTTAATTTCTTTACTAATAATTTGGATAATTTATAATTGAATGTGTTACATCCAGAAATAATAGAACGTAAAAGGATACCTTCTTTATGAATCTTTGGAAGATCATAAGCTTTAGCAGGTTGGAATCCCACAGAACGAGCAAAATAATACTGATTTTCGGATATAAAATCTGAATTTTTTAATTTTAATTACTTCTTCTGTAATTTTTTCTCTTTTTTGTATAGTTGGATGAGAGTCTAATTGAATAAAAATATTTGCATCATTCAAAATTGTTTCCATTTTATTAATATAATTTAACTTGTTAAGAATGACTATTGTTCGATCTTTGTCTGCACGTGTAATGTATATAGATAGTCATCTGTCGATAAGTTCTTTAATGTTTTCATTATTGAATCAATTTCTTTCTTAAATATCATTATACATTTCTTTACACGTCGTCAGAAGTTATCGCAATGTTTACGTCATTCATTTGCTACCAATAGTTGCTCAGGTGTCAAATTCTATATAACTTCATCATCGTAGTCATTCTTATCAAAACAATGACTAATTAAATCCATCAAAACTATCTCAATATTTGCTAGGGATATTTCATTATGAGATGTCACCGTAGGAAAAATAAAATCAAGATCATTTTTTAAATATTAATAGCTCTTTGAAAAATTCTTAATTGGCGTAATATCGATAGGTGAACGTACGTTTACTGAATATAATTTATATTCTCTTAAAGCATTCAATTTTTTAAGGTAAGTCATTTTTCATGATGTTTCTTTTTCATCTTTTATTTTATTAATAAGTGTTAAGACTTGAATAAGATAAGAACTATCTAAATCGATTTCTATCATTGTTTTCAAATTATTATGAAGATGGTAACATTGAGATAATTGTCGTTTTTTTTTAATTTTTATCTCATTGAACCAAATTCCTCGATAACAATTCTGTATGACTCACCAATGTCCTTGATGTATTTCAGGTATTTTAAATTGAATGAAATTCAATTATAAATTTTCTTTCTTACAAGATTTAAGAAAAAGTAAATCATATTTTTATTTGCATAACTTAAGTGTAGCTTTTCCATAATAGAAGACATTATTAGTAATATTCAGTGTTCAAACGGTCTATATGCTTTTCACCGAAAAACACTTCATCGAAAGTACTTTCTTATCCGCAGACGGCATCCATAGGTGACGGTAAGGGCAAAACGAGTTGATCTTATCATTCTTTACAAGTCTGTATAAAAATTAAAGGAATCATAACAATTCACAGTGTCTCACGCGTCTTTCGACGATGAGGTACATAATTGTTGAAATATACATGTATAATGGACTACAGCTATTTTAAATTAGAATATTGAAAATACTTATTTACATTGTTATGAAATTATAACTGTAATAGAATACAATAAGCAAAAAGAAAAATCGACTATTCTTATAAACGAAATCATTTTTTTTAACCTGCAGCTAAATATCAAAGAATTATATAAGATTTTAAAAAAATTCAATTACCAGCATGCTTATTCTTTTCTTGTAATATTTCTGACGTTAGTTAAAAAAGTCGAGAATGATTGAGTTTTGTTAACATTCATCAAATATGAATTAAATTTTTTTTTCTTTTACATCTTTTACAGACACTCAATTGTTCTTTTTTCAAATAGCAAGTAGGAAGAAAAAGAAAAGATTTTATCTTTACGACGCATATTTTATTGTTGACAACATAACATCAACATTCATTACAGTCGACAATCATGTGCCATTTCTGCCATGTTCTTGGGAAAAATCTACAAGCACCACAACATCGTAGTACACAATGTTTCGATAAAGCAAATTCTTATTCTAAAGTACCAATGAACAAAAGAACCCATGAAAATGGCATACGTATTGTAAAATCAAATTCAAATAAAGATCATTCAATATGTTTGGATACAGTATCAAATTCAATTAGAGATTGTACAATATGTTTGGATAACTTATCAAATATAGTTTTTATTCCATGTGGTCATGTAGCAACATGTGAATCATGTTCATCAGAAATATCAGCATGTCCCATATGTCGAGCAACAATTACTAGTAGACAAAAAATATATCCTGCTTAAGAAGTTATTATTTTTTATCTTTTACATTAATCCTATTAATGAAAATTTAATTAAAAATGAAATATATTTTGGAAAGTTATATTATATACTGAAATTTATTTTAAAAATAAATTTTATTTATGCTTGTAGCAAGTATGATTTTTTATTATCTTGTAATTTATCTATATTTCATTTTGAATAATAAACCAATAAATATTCGAAGGTTAAAAAGTGTTGATTAAGAATTGTTGTTTTTTTCAAATAAGTAATGTAAAAAAATGGATTGAGACGATTTTTCTTCTAAAAAGAGCTGACATAATTCTTATCTTTTCCATATTGACATAAAGCATATGTTGTATACTGATTATATCCATTTGAAAAATGAAACTACCTGACTGATTATTTACCTTTTTTTT
>JAJEKB010000104.1:12202-80002 GCA_022393335.1 Macrotrachela quadricornifera | reverse complement strand
AAATAAGATTATTAATTTACCACATTGCTTTCGAGTTATACCTAATGTAGCACAAGGAGCATCATCAACTAAGAAAACTACTCATTCTTCTGGTGTTAAGGAATCTGAATCATATGAAGACCCGGATATGATTGAAACTTCAACAAAACCAGAGATTACGATTGATTTAGTAGATACAATAACAGATGATGAACAAAATGTTGTATCAAGCTATTGGAGTTTTTTACGTAATAAAAATAGTATGTGAAAAATTTTTAATATAAAATTTATAATGATATAAAACATTTTTTCTTTAGATTTGATTTATATTGGAATTGCTTTATTAGTTTTAGTTGCTCTTATTCCTTTATGTCTTGGAATTTGCTATCGTATATATTGTAATCAACATCGTAAATCAGGTTGGACATTAGAACATGGTTCTCATACTAATGAAGGTTATAATAATTCTAAAGAAGATCCAATCGATGTATCAATCCACCCTTATGTCAATAATTCAACTCAAACAATAGACACTCCCATTCGTATTTAAACCATTTTCTTGTTTTTTTTTTGCTTAAAGAATAAAGAATATTTATAATAAATATGTGAAGAAATAAAGAAATGGCAGTTAGGCGTGTCGTTTGTTCGATGTGATTAGCAACAATTTCAACATATTATTTCAGTTTTGTTCGATTGCTTTTATTCTTTGTTTATCGTAAAAGTAAAGTGGATGTGAAGAAAAAAGAAAAAAAAATGAGAAAGAGAAAGAGAAAGCGTAAGAGTGGACCATGAAGTGTTATTTTATTTAAATAAGCTTTTTTTTTATATTTCTAATCTTGAAAGTCAACATACATACGGCAAATAGAATCAAATGATGATGGCAGAAACTATGACGCAGATGTTCAATGTATTAAATACAAATTCGAAAAGAACGTATAAAAAGCAAAAAGATCTTAATAATGATACATTATCCATTTATTCAAGCAAGGTGTGTTTTGAAAATGATTAAATTAATTAATAAGTTAATTAGATTATTTTTTTTTAAAGAATTCAGTTAGTTCTTCAACGACGAATACTAATGATTGGCATCGATTGTTATTAGCTAGTCTTAAACCTGGTGTTACAGGAAAATATCGAATGAGAAAAAAAAATGGCAATCAATCCATCACATCTGTATGTGAATTATTCTAACAGAATTATTTAGATAAAATCATTTTGAAATTTCTTCCTTTTGGTTGCGCAGCAACCTCTGTAAAAAGTTACTTCAAACAAAATTTCTTTTTTTTTTCAAATATCTATTTTTCGTAATATAAGATTTGAAAATTATATAAGTTGATCAAAAGACCAAAAATTCCATTAAGCATTATTTATTTTTATTTGTAATGTTCTGTTTTACATTGATTTACTGTTATTTAGTCTTCAACATCGTGTGAGGATTCTACTGTAACATTACAATCATACAATGATGATTCACTTATTATAGACGATCGTCAAATAATTATTACTCATTTAGGTTAAAATATATTGATTATCTCTATAAATTATTGATTTTTCTTTTTTCTTATATATAGATGCATCAAAACAATCTGATTTTTCAATAGAAAATTCATTGAGACGAGATAATCATTATGTAAAAAATTCTATGACAAATAGATCTGATGATCATATGACTTCACTTAAACGACGAGTTAGAAAAGTATATGAATCAAATGATAAATTTTTAATATTTATATTGAATATTGATTATTTTTTATTTTTATTTTGTAGCAACAAATGAGACATATTCAAAATCAAGCATCTATTCTTCAAGAGACTACATTTCAATTACCTTCACCGACTAATCTCTTGTTAATGGCATATCCTGAACAACCTGTAACATCTCGTCGTTATAGACCAAAAAATTCAAATTATGTTTCTTTACCTCTATTAATAAATCCTAGTCAAGCAGTACCACTTCATCTACAAAACATTAAATTAAATCTTTATGGATATTAATTAATAGATTTAATATAATTATAGAAGATTAAGAAGGAGATATAATGAAATTGATTTACTCCTTCTTGTCCTTCTTTTAACTCTTGTTTATTGGATTTATTTGACAAATATTAATTGACTAATTTAAATCTTGGTTTTTTTTCTTTATATTCAGAACAATTTTTTTTGTAAGTAAATTATGTTCACTACTATTGACAAATACCTACTATAATGATTGTAAAATCATCTATGATGTATACATGTGAATTAGTTAGTACTTTTATTTATTTGTTGATTCATAGAATATTTAAAACACATACCATACTACATTATGAAGTCTTTTGTTTTCCATTATTCCTTTGTTTTTTCGTATTTTCATCGATTTTCGTGATTCCATATTAATCGTTGATTTCCATATCATGTTACGATGTATAATATTCTATTAGGTAGGTAAAGAAAAGACATAATGAACTGTAAAGATGTTGACTTCGTTACATACACTAAACTGAAGAGAAGTAAGAAAAGCAGTCCTATTAAAACAATAAACAAAACCTAGCTTCTCAATTCACCATCAAAGATCCTTATCTTATTCTAAATATTTCTATTCATGTGACGATTAGTTAGGGATAGGCAATATTTTATTCCAAGGACACTATTGTAGTACAAATTTTCTAAATGACAATATAACTGTACTTTCTTCTCAATTACATATCGTCACGAAAAATCGGCTGTTACACACAGTGCTTTTCAACAGAAAATGAAATCTCCTTAATGTCTAGTACTCTGTCCAAGGTACCTGACAAGCCACTTAACAATAGTGAGAGTAACTGTGCAAGAATTCAGACAAAGTATCAGCTTAATTCCAATAAGATTAGCAAATATAATCTGTTTTGATCAATGTATGCGTAAATATTCCATTACATTCATTCATATTTACTTTCTCAAATGACTGTATTCAATCATATTATTATGGACATTGAAATATATAAATTTCTACTCATCCTGTTATTAAACATAACAAGAATTTAGATCATAGCTCATACCGATCATTCATGCAGTGCTCAATTCCCTAAATATTTTTTTGAATTATACGATCCATTCATAATCCACAAATTTTTGGAGGTAAGGGCATTTCTAAATTTATAATTTCTATAACAAAGAATAGTAAGAAATGTAAGAAAATATCTATTCATGGGTGCAAATAACTTTGATAATGGATGAATATTATTTGTAATTTGAAAACTCCAAATACATTGTAATACTTTGATGGATTAATTTCTCTTCAATATCAGTGTGCAGTTGTACATGTCTGTTATAACATTAGGTTGTTGTGAAGAGATTTTTTCATTTCGACGTATATTCACCTTCATTTATTACAATATATTATATATTTGTATCGTCTATTGGAACGTCCTAGTTATTGTCATCGAGAACCTGATACGTCCACAAATTACAATATTTCAAAATTTTAAAATTACTTTACTAATATAATAGCATATTTTAGTCAATTGTAACGCAGTAATGTATATTTTTATTAGTTCAAGAGAAAAAATTTATTAATCATTAAAATTTCTAATCTCATCCTTCTCTTCAATAACACAATTTGTTTTTTTTTCTTCTATTAAAATACTTGCAAAACTCATGATTTGGCATCTTCATAACGTCTTCAATCAATAACTCTTTCAGACGAGATGGCCGAGCGGTTAAGGCGTTAGACTGCTAATCTAATGGGCTCTGCCCGCGTGAGTTCGAATCTCACTCTCGTCGCCATTTTTTTGCTTGCGCACAATACCATGCCGTTTTTTTTTTGTTCTATATTCCAACAGAATGACAGAAAAAGACAATAACTATCATGCAGTACTCCTTATGATAGTTTTTTTTCAAATATCAAAATCAGCTGTTTAATTTATGATAGATCCCTTTATAATGTAAATTTTTTTATAAAATTAAAAGTAAGGGTTGAGTTACTATTTAAATGAAGGTCATTGGATAATGTGTCAGATCTCTATCTAACAATCGGCACTTAAAAATCGATGCGAACTAGGGGCCACCATTCTAGAGTAGATAAATTTCATCTGCACTTAAAACATGATTGTCCATATACTCTTTCAACAATAAATAAAAGATTAAATACCAAGAGTTCATATGTTTTTTTAACAACTGTATTATATTCATGGTTGAATAAAAAGCATACTATTTTTCAACAAGTTTCTAAAGAGATGAATATTATCGAAAAAAGTCTCGAACAACAAATCGTTTTGATACATCATTCGATGAAATTTAGTTTATTTCAACTTTTGTCAAATAAACATTAATGTTCTTCTTTCTTTATATCAGATGTCGCCTTAAGTGAAATGTATTGTAAGATTAAGTGGACAGATATATGATTTAGCATCTTCAAATGCTATATTTGAGAAAAAGATGAATCAATTATCAATATTGAATATATAGAAAAATTTCAATATTCAGAATCAGAAGATGCGTTAATGCATGATGTTTGAATATCTAGTCATCGGATATTAGGAGATACATTTTAGTTGAATTATACGATATTATTAGTTCATTTATAGAATAATCAAGAACATAAAACTTGTCTTCCAAGACATGCTGATTTACTATTCGTTTTTTTTTATTCATCTAGGTTTGGTGTTGAAAATAAATCAAATGAAATATATTTTTATTTGCTTTTAAGATGAAATTGGATATATGATTAAGAAATAATACCAATGTTAAGTCATTAATAACCTATAAATAACATTATGAAACACTATTGAAACGTTAGCTTTACAAAAAAAAATACATTTTGCTTCGAGTTCTTTTAATAAAAATATTAAATTATGGAAATTAAGTTTGTTGAATAAACATCTTTTCTTTCTCTTTCGTTATTTTTATTTCGTTTGAAAAAACGAAAAGGATGAATCAACAAACAGAATTTCTATATTTTTTTTAATGTTTAATATAGTATGTTAAATGAAATAGAGATGTCCAATAACATTAAATGTTTAAGACGGAATTTTTTTTTTATTTCGCTTTATTAATGTAACACTCGGAAGTGCTTACATGGTATTGAAAGGGAGTAAGATTTTTAAGCGTTTAGCTACGATATGTAGGCCAAAAATTAAATCTTTTTTTGAGAATTAGAATCTTTGCTCTTTTCTATCGCGTAGGCACGGAAGGGGTGATAATAAGAAAGAGAAAAAAAAGGTTGTCAGAAGAATCATAAAAGGAGCCAAAAAATAGTGATAATACCGTAGAGAAAGGAATACTAATAAAGCTACATCAAATGCATATAGTATCACAAATGAAAGACTATGCAAGCATTATACAGTGAGCATGTGCACTAGTAACTGGTATAGGGATCCGATAAACATTAATAAGAAAGAAAAAGGATGAAGAAAATGAGAGCGAAGGTAGTGTATTAGATTTGTTATTCTTTTTTTTTTCAAATATTTAATACAATTGGAATCTAATATATTAATGATAACCATCTTAACAGTAGGGATTCATGTTTTTCAATCATTTTCTTCACACGCTTTGTCCGAAAGAATTGACCTATATGATCTTTATTTCTTTTATAAAAATCATCCTAGAAAAAAATATCATTATAAAATAGTGATTGACCGAGATCTGTTGTGTGCAAATTTTTTAGTATCTCAGTAATGTACTTCTTTACGTAGAAATCTAGTGTCTGTTCCTTCGTGACAGAAAAAATATTACGAGCTGAGGCAAACGGACGTCTGTGTACTAGTCTGAGTGCAACTGGAAACTTCTTTTGAAATGCTGTTGTTTAAAATGGAAATGTGTCATTAATTGACTGAAATTTCTTAGATGAACTTATGTTATATGTATGGGTTTACATAATTAAACTATGGAATATGAATACACTATAATCAATATAAACTTTTATATCTTTTATTTTGAATAAGCATTCTCGAAAAAATTATATATATATATATTTAAATCAGCTTTCAGAACTATGAGAAAAGCCATCCTATCAGTTGTTATTTCACCGATAAATGATTGATTAGTTTAAGATTTTATTAATGAATTAAGTCGTTTTAATCATACTTGTTTTCAATGTTTATTTATTTTTCGAAAAACCTAATTCGAAGAAAACACATTTCTGTTGCACAAAAAGATACTTTCTCGGATCATCATTGTCATCACATAATCTGTGTATAAACTATTATATGTTCAAAAAATTCTAAATATTTATTTGTACCTGGCTCATATGATTCATTAGTTAAAATCTAGGATATTTCTTCATTGAAAGCTCCCCTATATAAGCTTCAAGGACATAATAATCGTATTTTATATGTTGATTTGTCAAATGATCACTTGATTCTTTCAGAAGGAATACTTAGTTCATTGAAAATAATGGACAGCCCATAAAGAATCAACCTCTGTGTACTTTAAAGATTTCTTCTCTATTACTCATGTGATTAAAATATTTTTTATCAAAAGATAGCACTTGAAATTCTCTACAAAACAATGTGTGACTGAGCTCAAAAACTGTTTTGGATATATTTGAAAAAAGATGAAAAGTTTTGCTAATTAAAACAGTTAATGTACAACACGTAGAAAATACACCTTTCTCAATGAACCGATAGTTCTCACTACCTGAACTTGAATATTTCACTATAGTTTCGCCACAAAAAATGCTCCTCAGATGAAAAACTTCAAACTAACAATAGTCCATGGAAAATGAAAAATATTTTTTTCTAAAATCAGCAGAATCAATATTTTTGTTATTCTCTGATGTGAAAATAAATATTAAACATAAAATTGTGGTATCTAGGACAATGGTTATGATTATCCATAAATATACGAGACTGTATACGGTCGTAGAACACTAACCTGAAAAACTATGATAACACAGTACGTAAACGACTCGTATTTGACTGTTGATGGCCGTATTTTTCGACCAGGGTAGTAATATACGGAAAAACTCAATGGTTGCAATGCCTTATCATATATCTTTATATCAGTATTCTTGTTGTTGATTATAACATGCTATTTCGAGGCCATTTTCTATCGCGTCTTACCTATGTTCATGGTTTGATGAAAACAACAATAAGAATGCTATTTATCCGTAAAATTTTCTTCCACTTTTATAATGGTCTCATTCATTCTCTGACAGTAATACTAAGAGAAAATATAATTATCTCTTTACAACCACGTGTTTAATCTTTTAAGAGCGATGTACTGATATAAATAGCAATGAGTTATTGTCCGTTTTTGTGAACTATCGTCTGAATAAATTTTTTTAAGTTTGGAGTGAAAATTTTGTAACTTCGTTTCCCTCGTACCTTGACAAACCGTTTGAAATATCTTAACAATATGTCGTGATAGAGCATGGCACACAAAGTTTATGCATTGAAATCTGCTGTGGCATTTAAATCAACTACTACAAAAAGAAACTATACATTTACAGATAAAAGAAAAAACAGTAGAGAAGTATTGATGTCAGTTGGCTTGTAAAATCTAACAAAATATTAGCAGAATATCAAGCACATATAGTACAATTGAAACAGATTTCTTAGATACTCTCATCTATGGGTAACAGTAGTTATATTATTTTCCACATTTGAATCTCTTCAGGATTGCACTAACAATTTTCATTACTTCAAGTATTATTGTAACGAGTGAGTGCGTCAACGCTTAGCTGTTCTTAAACTACTGTTTGAATACTATAACCATGCTCAAAAGATTTCACACATGTGATTGTATTATCAGACAGCCTTTTTTTTCGTCATGTTTTTAATTCATGAACCTAACTGAACAACTTTCATTCTCATATATTGTTTTCATTAGCCTCACGCTAGGAGCAAACTCATTCAATTTAAACTTGTTTGCAATTTTTTAAGGAAAAGTATTCTTATATAGAATCAATGTATTCTTTCTCAAACTACTGCTAACTATTCCTCTAATTCTTGAGTTAATTAGCTGATATTTTTATCATTTGATTCAGTAGATAATATCTGTCTCAAATATGTAAAAATGTTTGAAAAAAAATTATGTGAAACATCGTGAATAAGCAGTCTTTTTAGGCTTTCGAAAAAGTTGTTCTAATCAGGAATATGTTTCATGGTAAAGTAAAATAAATACTTTTTAGAATATAAACTTTCTGCTTGAAACTAGTAGATCTATTGTAAAAATCTAAGAAAAGATGGCTTATAAATAAAAATAATTAAATTCTTATATTTATTCTATTGAATTTATCAACATTTACTCGTTTATTTGATTAGTATATATCTCTTTTCATCTTTCTTAATCATTATTCATGCATATTAAAACCTTTTTTGAAATTGTAAATAAAAAGACTTGTCTTCAACAAAACTTGATGATCATATTCAATTTAGTACATTTATCAAATGTATCGCTATTGATTTATCATCTATCTCTATCAATATATGATTGTCTCTTATCAATTATTGCTTTTTCTATACTGAGAGTATTTTCAATGGCAAGAGCATTGGTTACAACAACTACCAATTTTAGCATTCAGCATCTGTTTATATAGTCAACCTTTTATATAAATTTGATTCTATATCCTATTGAGCAATTCCATACTATCTAATAGTCAATTTTGCCACTAAAATAATCTGATGTTCGTCCTCTAAACTAGTAGATAAGTAAATTTGGACACTAGTTTACTTTAAGCATATGTCAAATATGATTTGCAATAATAGCACTGCATGAGGATGAGGGCGCTATATCTTAAATAAATTCATACCCATATGAATGTTATTTGATTGGATCATTGAATGAAACGAAGTGACCAATACAAATCTGACTGGATATTTTATGGATATCTTTTTGTAAGTACTTCGTTCAGATTTATCGTACTTTTGTTAAAGTTTTTCAAAAATGGGTAAAAAAAATCGTCAAAATATTACAACGATTAAATCATCATCTTCGATTCGTCAACAAGATGAAACATTTGAATATCTAACTAAAACATTCAATCGTAAAGATGGACCAATTCAGGTTCATATTTTTATTTAATAAAATTACTTTTAATTTTTTTTTTTTTTTTAAATAAAGTCAATGTGTGATGTTACTCGACCACATGTAGATTCATTCAATTGGATGCTTAAAGAAGGTTTAATGAAAGCGGCTGGTGTAAATAAACAAATTGTATTTTTCTTATGAAATTGTACTTTTTTTTTTATAGGCTATTTTACCATTAGAGTTTGAAACAAATACAAAACTACGAGTTAAAATAAAATTTGTTGTATGTATAATGTTTTTTTGTCGTCTCAAACTTCGATATAAACTTCTTTTTTTTTTATAGAGTTTGGAAATTGCTCGACCTACACCAAAAGTTGTTGCTGGTGCGAATCGACTTAGCCATAGTGTCTATCCTGCTGAAGTATGTCTTTATAAAGATAAGATAGTAATAAAAATAATTGTTATTATTTCATATAGGCACGTATGGGTAAAAGTACTTATTCAGGAACATTACATGCTCGAATTCATGCTGAAGTTTTTGATCAAAATGGTAAATTGATTGGACGTGAATCATATGATCGAAAACTTGGTTCAATACCAGTTATGGTTCGAGTATGAATTTGTATAATTTTCAAATATTTATCTTCAATAAAACTAAAATATTTATATTTTAGAGTAATGCATGTAATTTAGCAAATATGAATACAAAAGATTTATGTTCAAAATATGAAGAACCAAATGAAAATGGTGGTTATTTTATAGTTAAAGGATATGAACGTATTTTACGTTTATTAACAATGACAAGACGAAATTATGTTAGTAAAAAATTTGAAAAAGATAATAAAAATTATTTATTTTGGACTTTAGCCTATAGCAATGTCTCGTGGACGATGGCGTCAACGTGGTCCAGGTTTTACAGATCGTGGTGTTCAAATTCGTTGTTTATCAGATGATCAACGAGGTGTTGTAAGTATCTTATATAATAAGAAAAAAACTACTCTAAATATTTCTCAACTATTGGTTATAATTAAAGACTAACAAAAGTCTATGAGAATCATTAATGTTTATTTTTATACAGAAAATTATTTAATTTTTCTACATTACTTTTATTATCACTCTCCGATCTAGTATCAAACATAGAATTTACACATGAAATTAACTATTTAAAAAACTTTATATTTGCCGAATAATTGTATATTATTAAATATGTATTTTAATAGGAAAATACACTTCATTATTTGGATACTGGTGCCATTACATTAGCTTTTATGTTTCGTAAAGAAATGTATTTTATTCCTGCTATTATGATTCTTAAAGTAAGATTTTCAATTAATTACAAACAATATATAATCGATATATACATATATATAGATGTTAGCGGATGATAATACATCTGATCGTGAAATCCATGCAAATCTTATGCGTGGTACATATCAAAATAATAGTGCATTCGATAAGTAAGATTAAAAGAAGAGAAGGTTGTTTGTTTTCTTTAAATAATAATTTATATTTAGTAATATTAAATATATGCTTCGTCAATTACAAAAAACATTTTGGTGTGAACAACCATTAATAACACGTCAATCAATAATTGATTATGTTGGTTCACATTTTCGTACACGCCTTCAACGACCATCATGGCATACAAATGCTGATGTTGTTCGATATTTATTTGATAATTATATATTAATACACTTAAAAAATGATAAAGCTAAATTTAATATGTTAATGTTTGTATTTATTTAATTAAAAGATAAAAAAAAAAACATAATTCATTTATTTAGATTTATGATGCGTAAACTTTTTTCATATGTACGTGATGAATGTAAAGCTGAAGATCAAGATGCACCATCAATGCATGAAGTTCTTCTACCTGGACATGTTTATTTAGCATTACTTTCAGTAAATATTATTTTGAAAAATTGGATAATCTTCTTTTTTCTTTCTCTTGTATTTAAGGAACGATTAGAAACATGGTTAATATCATTACGTGAAACATTTTTAAAACTAAATAAAAGTAGTAAAACATCTAATGATGCAGCAATAACTACAAGTGCGTAAGTGTGTGTTGAAATATTTTTAATTATATTTATTTGTTTTTTCGTTTTTTTTTTATAATCATCTTTAGAACTTCGTCTAGCAATGGATACAATTGATAAAGATCAAATAGCTAAAGCTTTTGAACATTTTTTAGCTACCGGCAATCTTAATTCAAAAACAAATCTTGGTTTAAGACAGGTTAGTTTCAAATTGATATAAGATGAATATTTTAACTTATAAGATTAAAGTCTGTAGGAAAATAGTTTTGAAAATAATAAAATAAAATATTTATTACTCATCTTACTATTAAAATTTTATTGACTTGTTCAAATAGATTTATTTTTTTGAAGATTGAGTAGGAAGATTAGATTATTTCAAAGCATAATATAAAATAAAAATTGATGTATTAATTAATAAAACTTTTGTCTATTTAGACAAGCGGCTTTTCAATAATTGCTGAACGTTTAAATATTCTTCGATTTATATCACATTTTCGTTCTATTCATCGTGGTGATGCATTTACTGAAACAAAAACAACATCAGTTCGAAAATTACTTCCTGAAGCATGGGGTTTTCTATGTGCTGTTCATACACCTGATGGTTCTTTATGTGGTTTACTCAATCATTTATGTATGACATGTCAAGTTACACAAGAAACAACAACTAATACATCAACAGAAGCTCTTATTGATACGTTACTTTCATATGGTATGCGACGAGTACCATCAATTGATATTGATTGTTATGATGTTATACTTGATGGACAAGTTGTTGGGTAAAAAATATTTCTTATATTGTTTTATTTTAAAAATATATTCTATAGATTTATTGATGATAATAAAGCATCATTAGTTGCAGCACAACTTCGTTTTGATAAAGCAACAGGAAATCGTCGTCGTTCTGGTGTATCTGAATATATAGAAATTGTTTTAATTCCTAAAGAAACTCATGGTCTATATACATTATATCCAGGTTTATTTATATTTTCAACACCAGCTCGAATGATACGACCTGTAATGAATTTAATAACAAAAACAACAGAATATATTGGTACATTTGAACAAGTTTATCTTGGTATTTGTATAACTCATGATGAATTTGTAGCCGAAGTAAAATTATTCTATATTTCTTAATTTATTATTGAAATATTTCTGTTTCTTTTTTTTGTTTTTGTTCAGTATACAACTCATCAAGAATTAACACAATATAATTTTTTATCTATAACAGCTAATTTAACACCATTTAGTGAATATAATCAATCACCACGTAATATGTATCAATGTCAAATGGGTAAACAAACAATGGGTACACCAACATTAGCATATAGAAAACGAAATGATAATAAATTATATTATATTACAACACCACAAGCACCTCTTGTACGAACACGTGTTTATAATCAATATGCACTTGATGATTATGCAATGGGTACAAATGCAATTGTTGCTGTACTTTCTTATACAGTAAATTAATAAAAAATATTTAAAAAAAAAAAATATATATATATATAAATATATTATATATTTTAGGGATATGATATGGAAGATGCTATGGTTATAAATAAAAGTTCAGTTGAACGAGGTTTTGCTCATGGTGCCATATATGCATCTGAAGTAATTATTGAATCTTTGATTTTAAATAAAATTAAATATAAATTATCAAAATTTTTTATATTTCTAGATGATCGATTTACAAGAATTAGTTACAGATAAACTTGATCAAGGAAAACATCCACTTGTTTTTGGTAAAGTGTTTATTTTATTCTTTTTTTTGAAACTAAAATTTAATTGAAATTAATTATTTTTTTCTAGCATTAGATACAAAAAATCCACATTGGCGTCATTTAGATAATGATGGTTTACCTGTTATTGGTTCAACTATACAGCCAGATGAAGTTCTTTGTTGTTATTTAAATACGTTAACACAAGAATATAAAACAGTACGATATCATAAAAAAGAACCAGCACATATTATGTCAGTTACACTTGTTGGTGATGAAGATGGAAAATTACCAAAATCTAAAGCATGGATTATGTATCGTATTTTGGTAAAATCTTCTATATATATATTTAGTATTATTGTTAAAAAATAATATTTAATTTTAGCGTACACCTATTATTGGTGATAAATTTTCATCACGTCATGGTCAAAAAGGTGTTTGTTCACGTTTATATCCAACTGAAGATTTACCATTTACAGAATCAGGTCTTGTACCTGATATTATATTTAATCCACATGGTTTTCCATCTCGTATGACAATTGGTATGTTGTTAGAATTTATGGCAGGAAAATCAGCTGTTTTACATGGTTTATCACATGATGGTACACCATTTCAATTTAATGATGATTATCCAGCTGTAGATTATTATGGACAATTATTAAAAGCTGGTTAGAATATTAGATTTAATTTTTTTTTTCCTAATTTTTATTCAAAATTTTTCTTTTAAGCTGGATTTAGTTATTATGGAACAGAATCTATGTATAGTGGTACAACTGGTCTTCAACTTGAAGTTGATATATTTATTGGTGTTGTTTATTATCAACGTCTTCGACATTTAGTTAGTGATAAATTTCAAGTAAGAAAATTAATTTTCAATATAAATAAATAAAATATATTTAATATATATACTTTTTTTCTAATAATAATATAAAAGGTTCGTACAACTGGTCCTGTTGATGCATTAACAAATCAACCAGTTAAAGGTCGTCGTCGTGAAGGTGGTATACGTGTTGGTGAAATGGAACGTGATGCATTACTTGGTCATGGTGTTGCTGGTATTCTTCTTGATCGTCTTCTTCATTGTTCAGATGAAACACGTGCACATATATGTACACGTTGTGGATCATTATTATCATTAGTTAAAACAAAAATTGGTTATGTTTGTCGATATTGTTGTGGTACATCATTAAATACTGTACAACGTGTTACTATACCATATGTATTACAATATCTTATTGCTGAACTTGCATCTGTTGGTATTAAAACATATTTTGATACACAATCAGTTGTACGAAATATTGTTTTGTCTTCTCAGTGAGATAGACATATGAAAGAAAAATAAATAAAAAAATTTTCTTTTTGAAATTGTTATGAAATTTTAATTAATCAAATTTATGATTTATTTATAAGTTATATGATTATCTACTGAAAACTATTTTACATAAGATGACAGAAATTAGGAAAAAAGATTTGAATGAAACAAATATTTTAGAATAGGAATTACTGAAATTGTTATTAAAAGTTTATAATAATAAGATGATATATATACTCTCATCAACGATATTCATAATGATTAAAGAAAACATTTAATATTTTAACTATAACTTCGAATATAATATGTATAATTATACTATTGAAACTATAATTTTATGTTTCTCTAATTTCAACTAATTGAACATGTATTACTTTGTAAAAAATCAACAGAATGTATAATTGAGATATCAGTAAAGATATTTTATTAATTTCTTATTTTATATTATATCAACAAAATATTCAAATTAAAATCATTCATTTTTTTCTCAATACATAATAGGTCAAAAAAATCCAATGCTATTTTCATTTTATTTCACACTATGGTTTCAAGAGTAATAGAGTTCTATTTACGGCATTATTATTTTTATGTATGAACAAGTTAATTACAAATCGAATTATTCTTATGTTGACCGTTGAATCCATAAAAACAATGTCGTATATAAAGAATAGAAAAAAAACTGATTGATCTCGTTTGTTTAACTTATGTAATGAGGAAGTATTGCGACATTTATTCATATCTAGAATATCTTTCATTTTCCTGCTATTTCTTTAGAAATATTCATGGCGCAACATCGATTTCAATCTTTATTAGATTAAAATTCAAATTAAATTATAATGTATTAATCATTTTTTAAAATCCTGATAAAAAAATATCACATTTTACTATATGATTCATATTCCTGACTTAAGGAACTATGATATCATACGGGTAATCTTAGATCATATTAGTCTTGACAAATGTGCACTTGATCGTACATGTCATTTCTTATGTGTTTTATTTTTCGATGACAAATACTTTATATTTGTTTGATTTATATGATATGAATCATCTTAAACTTTACATTTACTGTTTGACTTCTTCTTACTTTAGACATTCGTTTATTCTTACACATACTTGTTGATAATCAATAAGAGATTAGAATTTACTATATTACAACCATTATACAATAGAAAAAAAGAAAAGATCGATTCATTTTGATATTATATGATTCATAAACTAAAATGACGCATAGTTCATTTAACCTACGTACATCTATTTTGATATTAAGAATACAATTCATATACATAAGAGAATATTAGAATGAGTAAATGTCCTTCTCTTATGCATGGTACTATTTCGCTTATACTCATGAAATGAATTCAAAGAGAAAGAAACCTATAAATATGCCTCTTAATCGAAAAACGAAAAATAAATATAAAAATCGACAAATAAAGAAGTAGAAGAAAAAAAATTCTTAATAATGTACTCTATACCTCTAATTTTGTATTTTATTGATTTAAGGTATCCATAGTGTGCACACAAAAGACAAATTTTATATATGTGTTGCCATTTGTTCATATATACCTTTTTATAAATAAACAATACGTACTAGAAAGTAAGTAAGTAGATTGTATTGACATCAAAAGAAATTTTGATAATAAAATGTTTTTTTTAAGTGAATAACGAAGATAAAAAACGAAAAAAATCTCCAAAAGAAGAAAATAATAATGAAAATAAAGAAACAAGAATTAATATGCCACCACCATCACCACCAGATGGAGATTGGAAAACAATTGATATTGAAATATTATATGATAAAGAAAAATGTGATTTAAATAAATATGATATAGATACTATTTATAAAATACTTGAGTGAATTCAATAATTTCTTATGGTATCTATATAATTTTACTTAAATTAATAGATCTTCACCAAATGGTCTAACTGATGATCAAGTGAAAGAACGTGTTGAAAAAGTAATGTTTTTTCTTTTTTTATTTTCTATAAAAAAGAAAATTAACTTTTTAATCTTTTCAGTTTGGTGAAAATAAAATTGAACATAAAGAACGACATCCAGTCATTCAATTTCTTCTTTTTATGTGGAATCCTCTTTCTTGGTAAATTTTTTTTTCTCATTAAATATCATATTATTATATAAATCATATTTTAGGGTAATGGAAGCTGCTGCTATTGTTGCTATTGCATTAAGTAATGGTGGTGGTGAACCTCCTGATTGGCCTGATTTTGTTGGTATTCTCTTACTTTTATTAATTAATGCTACAATTGGTTATATTGAAAAATATCGAGCAGGTAATGCTGTTAAAGCATTAATGGAATCATTAGCACCTGAATGTCGTGTAAAACGTAACAATAGTTCATGGTCAACAATTGAAGCTAGTCAACTTGTACCAGGTGATGTTATAGCTGTTAAATTAGGTAATGTTATACCAGCTGATGCTCGAATTATATCATCACCAGGTGGAGTTATATCATTAGATCAAGCAGCATTAACTGGTGAATCATTACCAACAACAAAAGAAATAGGTGATGCTGTACTTTCATCAACAACATGTAAACAAGGAGAATTTGAAGCAATGGTTATAGCAACAGGAAAAAATACACAATTTGGTCGTGCCGCTCAAATCGTTGGTGGATCAAGAGATGAAATGGGTCATTTACAAAAAATCTTAGCAAAAATTGGTAATTTTTGTATTGTTGGTATTGTTATTTTTATTATTGCGGAAATATTTGTTATGTATGCTGGATTTCGGTATAGTTATCGACGTGGTATTAATAATATATTAGTTTTACTTATTGGAGGATTACCTATTGCAATGTAAATAATAATAAATAAAAGAAAAGGAATGTTTTATATAATTTTTCTAGGCCAACAGTTTTATCAGTTACACTTGCTATTGGTGCAAAACAATTATCTGATCGTAAAGCAATTGTAACTCGAATTACAGCTATTGAAGAACTTGCTGCTGTTACTATTCTTTGTTCAGATAAAACTGGTACATTAACACTTAATAAATTAATTATTGATAAAGAAGCTATTATTAAATATACTGATATTGAAAAAGATGATATTATTCGATATGCTGCTTATGCATGTAATCGTGACAATCCTGATGCAATGTATAATTAAATTTTCAAATATATAAATATTTTTTTATTGTTTTGTTTTTGTATTATAGTGATACATGTGTATTAGAATCATATGGTAATGCAGATATGATAAATGATTCAATTAAAATTCAATCATTTATACCTTTTGATCCAACAACAAAACGAACTGAAGTAGTTTATCAAGATAAATCTGATTCAAGTACTCATCGAGTATCAAAAGGCATGCCTGACACTATTTTACGTTTATGTAAAACAACGGAACATGCGGATAAAGTACGAGAAAATGTTAATGAATTTGCTAGTCGAGGATTACGTGGTTTAGCTGTTGCTATATCTGATGGAAGTGAAAATTTTAAATTAATTGGTCTTTTACCAATACTTGATCCACCAAGAGATGATACAGCTGAAACAATAAAAAGAGCACTTGAATTAGGTATTTAGAATTCATTTTTCTTTTTCTAAGAAAAATATTTGATTTTTTTAATTAGGTGTACGAGTAAAAATGATTACTGGTGATCAATTAGAGATTGCTAAAGAAACAGGACGTCGTTTAGGTATGGGTGACACAATGTTTGTATATGAAGATTTAATTCATGGAAACGATCATTCTTCAAATAGTGAAGATGAAATTAATAAAACTGTTCTTAATGCTGATGGATTTGCTAGTGTATTTCCTGAACATAAATTTGAAATTGTTAAACGACTTCAAGATATGGGTCATCTTGTTGCTATGACTGGTATATTTTATTTTATATTTCTTTTCATTTTTTTTTTATTTTGATTCTTTTTTTTTAAATTAAAGGTGATGGAGTAAATGATGCTCCAGCATTATCTAAAGCTAATGTTGGTGTTGCTGTTTCAGATGCAAGTGATGCAGCTCGTTCTGCTGCTGCTATAGTATTAACTGAACCAGGTCTTTCTATTATTATTGATGCTGTACTTGGTTCTCGACAAATTTTTGCTCGTATGTCAAGTTACGCTATTTATACATGTTCAGTTACAATTCGTATAATTGTTGCTTTTGCTTTACTTATATTTATATTTCGTTATGATTTTCCACCATTTATGATATTAATAATGGCTATATTAAATGATGGTACAATAATGACAATATCAAAAGATCGTGTTGAACCATCACCACAACCAAATGAATGGCGTTTAAAACGAGTTTTTATATCAGCTATTGTTTATGGTCTTTATTTATCTGCATCGACAGTTGTTTTTTTTACAATTGTTATTAAAACAAGTTTTTTTCAAGATCGTTTTGGTGTTGATACTATAACACAAACATCAGATGGAGGTTATGGACATCATCATCTTCATTCAATGATTTATTTACAAGTATCATCAATAAGTCAAGGTTTAATATTTATAACACGTTCACGTGGTTTTTGTTTTACAGAACGGCCAACATTATTATTAATTGCTGCATTTATTATAACACAATTATGTGCAACATTTATTGCTGTTTATGCAGAGTGGGAATTTACAGATATACGTGGATGTGGATGGGCTTGGGCAGGTAAAGTATTTTTAATTCTTTTAAATATAAAAATAATTTTCAATTTCTTCTTTTCAATCTTCAGCAATTATTTGGGTTTATAATCTTATTTGGTTTGTTCCATTGGATTATATTAAATTTGGTCTTCAAGCTGCATTTGATCGTAGTTTACATGTTGTAAAACCATTTGAACATATACATCGTCGTATTATTGCATCGAAACAAGCTAAAGGAGCTGTTGTACCATCGGATATTATTGAGAAAATTATTGGTGAACGTCGTGACTATTTAAGACGAATATCACAACAAGAACAAGTACCATTAGAACCACAACCAACATCATGCGTTCCAACAACACTGGATCATGTTACACAAACTGGATCTTCTTTTTATTCACCTTATACAGAGACACTTTCAGTATTAAGAAAACAAAATCCACTTTTAAGATCAATGTCATTAAATTAATTCAATTTGTTTTTCGCTTTTTTCTTACTTATGTACATATATGTGTGTATATGTATTGAATTTTGCAGATGAATAAAAAGCTTCAAATTCCCAACTATCTTTTTTTTTCTTTCCATAAATTAATTGAATATATAGCACAAACCAATTGTATATTAGTTTAAACCATTCTAACATCCGAGCTTGAAATAGTCTAAAATCGAATTGTGCAAGAACTTTTAGACAAAATTCATTTTTTGTTCTGAAATCAACGTTAGATTGAGAATTTTTAATTGGCACGTTGTAAATGGATAAGAATATTTCTCTTCTACACAATGATCTTACGGATACAAATTGGATTTAAATCGTTATAAATAATTTATTATGTACCCTAAAAGTTCTTTCACGTAATTAGAAGTATTTTCATGTTTAAGAAATGAAAAGACTTAATATTATATATAGAATTATACATATCGTTTGTGCGTTATATAGTGACATCCTGAATGTCAACTATTATTAGGATTAACTTATTATTGGTTATTACATCGTGCAACATCAATAAACAGATGGATTGTAGCGTCAACGTCAAGAAAAATGTTCTATTTAAATAGATATTTTGTTTTTTTTTTGTAAAATAAAAGGTTCTTTACATATAATAATTTCTAATATTTTGAAGATTATCTCTTATGAAAATATTTTAATCATGAATTGATATAATGCGTCAGTTTTACTAATTGTAAACACATTTGTTTCTTTTTCTGTGCACGTCATCATGTCAATGATTAACTGAGAATATTTCATATATTTAAGGCATTTTATTTATTATAATAGATGATTTTATTATTTTTTTAAATAGATTATAAGTTACAAAAAATATGGATGATGATTTTCTTGCTGAACATGTTTTACCATTAATGAATCTACCTAGTAGTTCATCTACAGATATATCACTTGAAGAACTTATTGATCCTACTATGATTAATACTCAACAATCATCATCATCATCAACTACAACAACAATATCAGAAACCGGTATAGAAATTACATTAAATGCAGTAAATGATCATGTTGAATTAACTAGTAAATTTTTTAATAATCCTCAATTATCTGATATTCGTCTTCGTGTTGGGACAAATATTTATTATGCACATAAATTTATTTTGGCTAAATCAAGTGATGTTTTAGCAACACTTCTTTATTCTCAACATTGGACATCAATAGAAACAGAAATTCTACTTGAAGAACAAGATGAATGTCAAGGAGATGTTTTTGAAAAGTATAAAATAAATACTTGATTATCTTTTAGTCATATAATATTAATTTAATTTTTTCATATAGATTTCTTAAATTTTTTTATACAGCAAAAGTTACACTTCATGAATCAATTGTTATTGGTTTATTATGTCTTGCAGATAAATATAATGTACAATCGTATGTATTAAATTTAAAATAAATAATTTTAAAATAATAATTATTTTTTTTTATATATATATCTAAATATTAGTCTACGTAATTTATGTGCACAATTTATGATAATAAAAGCTAAACCACCTAATGTTCGTAATAGTATTGCTTGGTATTCTATAGCAAAACAATTTTCTCTTGATGATTTACGTGATGTTTGTATGAAAACAATTTCTTGGAATATTGAATATCTTTTATCTAATACAAATCAAAATGAATGGTTTCGATGTGAATTTGATTTTATTCGTGATCTTCTTTCAACATCAAATCTTGTTCTTACTAATGAATATTGTTTATATATAGCAGTTAGTGATTGGCTTTTAGCACGTTCATCTGATACACTTATTATATCCTATGCATGTCAACTTTTACCATTAATACGTTTTTCACAAATGTTACCTATACAATTACATCAAATTGAAAAATCATTATTATATCAAAGAAATAATAATGAACAAATTCAAGAATTACTTAAACGTTTATTATATCAAGCTTATCGTTTTCATACATTAGCACCATTAAGAAGAGATATTGATAAACCAGAATTTTTACCATTAGAATGGTATTTACCACGAGAATATACAGAAATGAATATAACGTAAATAATATTTATTATTATTATTTCTTTTTGTTTTTTTGTATAAATTAATCTATATTTAATTTTAGTGATCGTGTTGATATTCAATCAACACTTCGTTTTGGTATTCAAGTTGATGTTCAAACGTGTTCATCACCTGTTCCATCTATTGATCGTACAGCAGATTGGAAAGTTGTTTATCGTAAACGTAGTCACGATAAATGGACACTTAAAGTACATCGACATGATGAATCAAATGAAACTCATGCACAAATAACAGCTATTATTTATGATTGTGAACGACGTGTTTTACAAGTTGATCAAGGTAGAACATTTATATTTACATCATCAAATCAATATGAACTTGAAATTGTTTTAAATGATCCATATGAAGCAAAAGAGTTATATCTTCTTATTAAACCTGTTGTTTCTTGAATAAATATTTATCTATTGTATTAAATTTTCTAGTCAGATCAAATAAAATTGTACAAACAAAGAATATAAGTAAATATATTTCAGCCATATTTCATCGCTTTTCATATTGTTAACATTAAATTTCAAGTTGTACAAATCTTACTGATGCTTTAATTTGTTGATATCCATTTGCTGGACAATTATCTCCTAATCATATTCTTTAAGTGCATATTTCACATCAAGATTAAAATAAAAATTTAAAGAATATCCACTGTATATCTACTTCTTTAGTTTGACTGTCTGACAGTTTAACTGCCAGATTTTTCTAATTTTTTTAAATAAGCCTTTGTATGCTGTAGCTTTATTCTGCATCGTTAGAATGGTAAATGAAAGATCTTTTTTTTTATTGAATAAAGATGTTTTTTCTAAGTTCAAACTTGTAAATACTCTAGCATACAATCTAGAATCAAAACAATCCAGTTGTTTCCGATATTAATTTTGAATTGAGCAAAATTTCGATAGTATGTTTTTTACAAGTGTTCAAAGCAAAAATAATCGGATATGATTCGTACCGATAAATATTTAGCATTGTAAAAAATGGATGCTTTATGTTCCTCCGTGTTTATGTTGAGCACATCAATTGTTAATAGCTGATGTTTAATAATAAATCTGTATAATATAATTACATTTACTAGATACATTCAAAGTCCCTATACTTTATTTTCGAAATTATACTTGTTAAATGAAATTTGATTAACATTACTACATAACAAATTCTGTATGTCGTTGACAACAATGGTTAATTAAATTATGTAATAACTGATATATTATATATATTAATGTCGGATTTTTTTAAAATACCATCCACCATGTTTTGAATAACTCTTCACTATTGAAAAGCCATCGAGTTTGGGTTTTAGCCATTTGATAGAGCGGCGCGGATAGCGTCTATCTATATGAGATTTATTATGATCAAAGAAGTTTTTTATGGCAAATACTTAACTGATGTAGTTTTCATGATCAATTTTCATTAGTCTCCATAGAGATCAAGGCTTAAATCACATCAAAACCTAGCCTGAAGGACACTCTATCTGTGATAAAATTTTTGGCTTCTTCTTTTATTGTTTCGAATAGAATAATTCATTAGAATCCTGATATTTCGACGCACATTCAACATTCTTCGAGTTACATTCTGGCGTGATTTAAACTTGGGCTTCTATGGAAACCAATAAAAATTGGCCGTGTAAACTATATCAATTAAGTACTTGCCATAAAAACTCATTTGGTCATAATGAATCTCATATAGATAGATGCTCCCCGCGCCGCTCTATCAAATGGCTAAAACCCGAACTCGATGGCTATTCAATGGTGAAGAGTTATTTAAAAAAATGATGGATGGCATTTCAAAAAAAATCTGACATTAATTAATTTAGTATAAACTAATATCTTTCAACAACATTTCGGAGTTTGTTATTACTTATATTATGACTATCATAGCCATAGAAATACTAATAAATAATCAATTGAGAATGATTTTCAGCAAGATTCAAACGATGATGATAGAAATACGTTTTAGAATTTCATGATTTTTTACATATGGTAGAGAGTAGTAAAACCTATGTGTTGTTTTTCTACATACAAAATTTGAAAATTTTTGAGAAGTTTTTTCATCGTTAAATTAGAGAATAATACACGATCCAAAAGTCTTTGGAACAATATCAATCTACACAGCTCCATCGTTTCAAAAGGTAAAAACCTAATTTTTTTTCATTAGAAAGAGCATGAAGAGTATAACAAAAAACTAAATTTGAGAGACTGAATACAATCCATCCCGCCACATAGACCGAAGCTTTTTCCGAACAGCCTCCATCATAGCTTGCAACATTGGCTGATCAAGTTCTTTTGCCTTTTGTTAAATGATTCTTAGATTTTGCATTCCAATTGTTTGCATATATTTTCTGTTCGAGTATAGGCCAAACACATTCAATTGTACGAGACTGTTGTGCATTTGATCGATTATCATTACGAGAAATAAAATGGTATGTTTTTTTGATTCAAACGTTCTTGCACAATACGTTGTGATACTGCTTCTCTTTCGTCACGTGTAATTTTTTTTAATTAATAAACAAGAATAATCTATTATATATCATTTAAATGAGGAAAGAATAAGCTATCAACTGATAATAAAATATTTCTTTAACTTCACATTCATCAGTTCGAATTAGATATGGCATAGAAGACTCTTCTTAATGTAAATAAAACATTTAAACGATAAAAAATAATGTGTAATTGATGCGAAGAAGTAAGACAAGCGAAACTAACTTGGCCAATAAAAATTTCTTTGTTCAAAAACAACAAGAAAATATTTCGATCATTGAGTATCTCAAATGAATATCATTCTATGTGTGTGTGTCGAAATCAACATGATAAAAATATACTAATAAATAGAAAATGAATAATTCATAATACAAGGTAATCAATTTTGAAGTAGCCTGTTCAGTATTCGTTGTAGGGAGTTTTTACTATATATGTGTCGAATAAATGGAGAATTAATGCGAAACACAAAACCCATGTGGCCGATAATGGAAAATAATGTACATTATTTTGCATTATGATGTGTCTCATTAAATAATAATGAAACTTATTTCATGCATCTTAATACGTTATTTCATGAAATAATGCGTGAAAATATTCAATAATATATTATTCTCCAATGAATTATTCAATATTTCACCATTATTTGTTGTCAATGCATTTTAATGAATGATAATTTTAGAACTGCTTTCAATAAAACACTTTGAAGCTGTTGAAGTTCTCTAATGCATTTTAATACATTACATTCTGAAAATACCATGCATTAAAATCTATTGACAACAAATAATTCATCGGAAAATAATGTATTATTGAACATTTTCAGGTATTATTTCATAGAATAACGTATTAAAATGCATGAAATAGGTTGCATTATCATTTAATGACACATATTATAATGGAAAATAATGTGCATTATTTTCCATTATCGGGTACGTGAGAATGCATGCGTCATCATCATTATTATTTGGATTCGATTTTTTGCCAGACAATGAAACATGACTTATAGATGTGTGTAAAAAAAACTTTTAAAAAAATCTTTTTTTATTTCAAAAATGAAAGCTGTTTCTTCTAGCGTGAAAATGCTATTTTCCAAATATCTGTGAGTAAAAAAAACAAAGCTTAATTATAGTTACTGAGAGATACAAATTACTGACGTATATAGAAATTATTACATTTACTTTTTTGTTTTAAAAATGTCATATTATTAATGAACATGAATATATTCATATATATATGGAGTGAGTCAAAAGTTTTTGTAGATATTCATAAAAAAAAAACAAGATGAGCGACTCACTCACGCTGCTTGCTACTCAATTGACACGAGTTATTCTACCCATAATCATCGTTGTGGGTGTCGTTGGTAACTCAATTAATATTGCTGTATTGACTCAACCAGTCTTATATAATCATGCATGTTCTCGGTATTTTCTTGCTCTTGCTATCAATTATCTTTTCTATTCGGCTGTGATTCTCGTCAATAGTCTTTTGGTTAACGGTTATCAATTGGATGTGAGCAGAACATCCTTAGTATTGTGCAAAATTGTCACATATGTCATTAATGTATGTATATCCATCTCGCCATATTTTATCGTTCTCGCATCTATTGATCGATACTGTGCCAGTTCAGTAAATCCTCAGCGACGAAATTTCAGTAATATACGTGTCGCTCGTCGGGCACTAATGTTTCTCATTACAATATTTGCACTTTTTTTTATCAATACTATTGTATTAATCGAACTTCGGGAAGACGATTATCTTGGATGTTATATACGAGCTGATACAATCTATAAACAAGTGTACTCAATGATAGAAATTATTCTTTTTGCTATTATTGCACCACTTCTTATGAGCTTTTTCGGTGGAATGACTATTTACAATACGAAGAGATTACGTATCGTTCCAGTAGGGGCCAGGCGCTATCGTCCTACCGAAAATCAACTTATTCGAATGCTTCTTCTCCAAGTTGGCTGTCATATCATACTCACTCTTCCATCATGTATCACATATCTAATAGCAGTCCTACCAAATTCAATTAAATTCACATCAGAATTCAGTTTTGTTCTTAACATATCTCAGATCGCCTTTTTTAGTTCCGTCGATACCGCTTTTTTCTTGTATCTTCTTTCGTCTGATGTATATAGGAAAGAATGCATTCGACTAGTGTATAAAATACTTGGAATTCATCGCGAAATTCGTGTTCATCCGGAAGAAGGTTTAAACACCGGTATGCCAAGGAACACATTACCTTAAGGATATAATAGATCAACAATGGGATATTATTTACAATGAAAATGCTAAGGAATATGTTGTTATGTCATCATGTATCAATTGTTGTCAGAATAAAATTTCACTATCTCTTATTGTCTTAAGATGTTAACAGTTGAATGAAATTATTAATTGAATGGAACATGATCGAAGTAAATCGTCAGAAAAAGAGAGAGAGACGAAATGCTATGTATGGAAAAAACAAGAAGAACTTTCGTTCATTTTTCTTTCTTACGACAAAAAATAGTGTGGCCAAGGGCAGTGCCATAGACATCCTTGCAAACGACAGGTCTTACGACTATTTCAGTAATACATGATCTTTTCGTCCCTATTTCTTGTGCTTGTTTCCTTTTCTCTCTCAAAGAAATATATAAGAAGATACAGTGAGTAGTTGTAACTTGTCAAATAGAAGTCGATCAGACTTGAGAGTCGAAAATGCCAATAGAGTTCGAACCCTGCATATACATTAAGAAGCTATATTCCCTCGACTATGAGATGAATTATATCAAGAAAAACATTTGTTAACGCAGAAGAATTATGAATCACTGAAATTCAAATTCGAAACAAGCTAACTGACTGAGACAGGAACACGAAAGCAGTATGATTGAATGAAATCCTTAGTCAAAGAAATCTGATCAGTGAATAGTCCTATGTCAAAATTCTGATTGGCTGAAGTTTCTGTCTGAAAAATTTGTTCGAGAGGCTTATATGAAAGGCTTTCATAAGCCAATGTTTTCGTAATCTTTAACCCGACGAGAAGAAAAGAAACAAACTATTTTTTTTATGACTCTCACTTCAGTCGAGGAAATAAACTTCGTTAAAAATTTCTTCGATAGGAGGAATAAATTTATACAACTCAGTTTCAATCAGATTGAGCTTCGAAGCCGCACATGTGTGCAATGTATTATTGACTTTTACGCTAGAGAATAATTTGACGAAGACTTTATTTGTAATCTTTTCTCCTTTCTTTCACTGACATACAGGTAAATACATTTGAATTTTAACATCGTTCTACAACATTTTTTCAATTGTTGACATTTGCAATAAAATAAATGGCCGTTTTAACTGAAAATAGCTCATTGACTCGCTTTGCAGACATCGATCATCGATTTCAATAATGAATCGTTAGTCAATTTTGATCAAGCACTCAAACCTTTATTAATAAGTATCACTCAGTAATAAATCACATAATAATCTGATCAATTTGATATTGATGATGCAAGTAAATTTGTATGCTTTAATTTTACTTTATTGAGTATTTTTTTAATTATTTACAATATTGAGCAATAGCAATATGAAACATATCTGAGATTAAATACTTCGATGAACAGAAAAGATAACATCTTCAATACAAATATGCATATAGTATATTTAAATCTGATCGCATAAAATTTATAGTGTTTACATATTGTGTATATTGTTCTTGATATGAGCGTCGTTGTCTATTGCTTTGATTAACAGAAGTATAACTTCAAATGAAGCTATAAGTTCAATCTAAATTTATAAAAATCGGTCTATGAAGATTGAATTAAACCATTCATATAATCATTTTTCTGATTAGAAATAATACTATGTCTTATAATTTACATGCGAGCACATATGCTTCAAAAGAAAAACAACTATTTCCTCATTATGGAGGAAACATGTGAAGTAGAAATGATCATTGGATATGTTATATATTTGAGAAGCAAAGATACATCCATATATATGGTTAAGAATTGATTGGGTTGTAGCCTTATAGTGAAAATAATTTGAGATTTTTATGTGGATTTATTTTTTCTTGGTACATCCGATAAGTTTACTTATCTTATGATGAAAATTGGATATTCCCGATATAATACATGAAGCAAAGTATATATCAATAATCTGTTACATACTGTCATAATATTAACTTTCATTTATAGAATATATTATGAGTTAATTGAATCAAACTGAATGTATAATAGAACTATCTTTAAAAAAAACTTATACACATTATTTTCTATGATTATTAATAATAAAAATGCAGAATAGTTATATGAAATGATTAATTAAGCAAAAATATTGATTTTTACGCATATAAAATGTTTTGATATTATTTGTTTTTTGCACTATAATGAAACAGAAAATGAAACAATTTGTTTTTATTACATATTTATGTAATTTTATTTCTTAAAGCATTTTCTTCTCATATTTTTAAATGTTTGATTTTTTCATGAGTATATTTCATCCTTGTTTATGTATACTGTTATCAGTTGTTATTAAACGTGCCATAATTACAAGAATATCATCTGGTTTAACATAAAAACGAATAGCATGATTAACTAATCCATTAGCTGCACTTTTTAATGAATCATTCTGTAAAAAAGAAAAAAAAAAAAAGAAAAATCTATTTTTATTAAAAGAAAAAAATACTTTAGAAAGAATTTTTTCAATTAATCGATCAGGAACATTATCAAATAGACCATCAGTAGATAAGATAATTATATCATCTAATTCTAATTGAAAATTTTGACAAATAGCATCCAAACTCCTAAATAAAAGAATATTAATAAAAAATTTCTTTTTAACCATAGTCATAATATAGTAAAGATATAAATAAATAATGATTATTGTAAAATATTTCAAGGTAAAAGAAAAGACTTACGATATTTGTGTATAATTAAATCCTTTTCTTCTTAATGATGCTGTCCATGGATAAACATCTAATTGTCTCGGGCAATCTCCATTCATTTTTTGTGAATATGATCGATAAATAACATGACCATTTCGAACAATAACATAACCTGAATCACCAATATTTACTGAATGAAGTTGACCTGTATTACAATTAATACCCACAACACATGCTGTAGCACTACCTAATTTATTTATTTAAAAAATTTTTAAGATAAATATTAAGTAATGAAATAAACAAATAAAAACATACCAAAACAATTTTCAGTTTGAACACGATCAAATGCATGACATAAAAGACGTTTTGGTTCATTAGTTGAATATTTTCCTGTATGAGCTAAATCTGAACAATTTCGCATCAAAGATTCAGAAAAAAGACGAGGATCAAAACCATACATTTTATTACCACCGGCACCATCAGAAATTCCTAATAATAATAAAGATTTCTTTTTATTTTTGTTATGAATTTTAAATATTGAAAAACAAAATGTAAAATACCTAAAAAATTTTTTTGATTACATTGTATTGTAAATCCAGCATCATCTCCAAAACATCCGTTAATTAAAGAAAAATTTTCATGTGGTACAGGTAATCGTGTATTTTTTTTCATACCACATGTTGCAAATTCAAGAGAAAGTATTTGATACTTATCATATAATGTTGATGTTGTTGGTTTGTCATGATCATGTTTTGCATGTTGATGATGTCGTCGATAATGATGATGATAACGATAAATATCAGTTAGTGGTTGAGATTGTTCAGATGATAGACGAAGTTCCGGATATAATTTATTCGAATAAAAATCATCTGTAACATCAATATAATCATGTTGTTGCTGATAATGGTGACGATGGTGACGATGAGAAGATGAATCAATTAAATCTTTAGTTGAATTCAAAGATACGATTTCTTTAGTATTTTTTGTATTGGTTATTGCTTTTGATGATGGGTGATTGTATCTATTAAGGTAATGTGTAAGATTTTCAACATCAGTATCAGATAATTTATAAGTAGAACGATTATGTGATTTTTTAGGTGATGCTGATTTGGTAATATCTTTACCAATATCTTCTAAACGTATAATTTCAAAATGTACATCAGGCATAGTTGTTTCACTGATAATATAAGACAACCTTCATTTAATATTTATTGTTCGACCTTTATATTGATAATCTACCATAGACTAAAATGTTTTTGTGCTTGGTTTGTTGCAAAGTTTGCTTTTTTTTTATCTTGATGTGTTTTGCTTGATTGTTTCAACAGAACAAGGAGTAAAAGAAAAGAAAAGAAGAGTGAACATATATAAAAGGGTAGAATTATTCGACCGGAACAATAGGTAACTATAACATTCGTATATAAACGACCAAGACATACTCCTTTGCTTTTTTTTTCTTTTCTTTCTTATCATATTTTATAAATGATGATGTATGAGAGATGTTGTGTGATAAATAAAAAATCTGAACATAAAATGACCTCGTTTTGTATAAAACTGTCGAGAAGGCAAATAATAACCATTTATTGTACATGATTACATGATAAATGGTTTTTGAAATAAAGAAACAAACTTTTTTTAAAAATTACATATTCGTAAACATTAACAACATTTCCTTGAGAGCAAGTATTAATTATGTGTATCTCGATATACTAATGAGTTGATATGATAACTGAAGTACATGTACAAATAATATAAAAATAAGTATATTCACTGGGATATGTAGTTTATTTATTTATTTAGAAAAAAAAGACGAAATACATTTCTGTCTAAAAATCTTTTGTAGCACAATAAAGATAAACAGCTGCATCATTAAGAGCTTCAGGTGTATAATAATGAAGAAGGTCGCGTTTCCAGAAAGCCCATGATTCAGAATCAACTAATTTTGGAACAGGACGATCGAGTAATGAAATTGGTGTACCTGATTCATAATGTGCTGCAATCCATTGGACAGCTCCAAGAATACCATTTGATTCAACATCCAAAACACATTTGCACACAGTTGGTGATGGTTTTTTTGTAAGTTCACGAACTTCTTTTTGAAGACGAAGCCATAAATCCCACATATGAAATTTATGAACGATTCGTTCTGTTGGTGACCAATGACCACCAAGGCCATCATCAGATTTACCGACCATTGAAAGAATCTAGAATTATAGGGCGAATAGAAATAAATTATTTTTTTGTTTTAAATAAAAACTAAACAAACTTTATCAATTGTATTCATTGTAAAATCAAAATAATCTGATGGAATTGGATAACTTGGTGCTTTCATAATAACTTTCATTCCACTTTTATCATGAAGATTATGATTAACAGTTGGAACTGTATTATGTTCATCAGCACGTGGATTGAAGAGTTGTAAACCTTGAACAGTCATTGAATGTATGGCATGAGCAATGGTTTCATTATAATTTGATGATAGACCAGCAGCACGTAATTGGATTGCACATCGTGAATGTGGAATAAATCCATGAGCTACAGCTAAAGTAACAAGAAAAAGAGCAATAAATGCTTTCATTGTTTTGTTTTTGTTTTTGAATTCTAAACAGACAACGGTAAATAATGATAAGATGAAGATAGTTTTTTATAATGCTTACTTTGTAATTCTACTGAATGAAATAGAGAGGACGAAGTGTGCCTTTAAATACAAGCATGATGCACCATGACAGATGTAAAAACTGAGAGATAAGGTATCAAATAACATATAGGTAATGAATAATAATACATTACATGGCAACACTTTTGCACCTGTCATAGCACTGCTATAGTTAATCAAAAACTGCGTTGTTTTATTTTAACTGATAACTGATACAAAAAGCATATACATCAATAAATATGGTTATTCTTTTGCGCAGTTTTCATTTTACTTAGGTCTAATTAAAAGTTCGTGCAACATCAAATAAGAATATAAAGATAAGAAGATATTTTTAATTTTACTTTATCACAGTTTGAGGATGATTGTCATTATTAGTTATATCTAGTTCGATTCTTTCGACAGTTTGCTAAACGTTTTTTTGAAACTATTTTGGAAAAAATTTTTAGGTATTTTGTAAATTGCACGAGCTAATTATGTTTCATTTATTTAATCAGTTAAAATATGTTCGATAGAATTAGTTAACCAAGAATTACATAGCATCAGACCTGGCGAATGCGATAGATATGACATTATATTGATATCTTTTTCTGTCATATAATTAACAACATTGGATAAATATGAGATCAACGATGATCATCAAACAATTCGGTGCATTTTGAACCTGATGTCTCTGTTTGTTCTTATATTGCATTAATAAAAAGTTTCGGACCATTTTCAGTATAATACTTGTGACCTACAGTCTTGCCTTTATCTACACTATGTATAAACACAGAACCATTGGGTTTAAAGAATATACCAAACAATGTTTTGGTTAAGATTCACCTTCATGAACCATAGTTTTTAACGATTCATCTTCAATAAGCTAGCTAGCATCAGATAACTAATGATGAATCTATATAAAATCAATCCATGTCCTATCACTAGTAATGCTAAAACGCAACTGACATGATCGAACAAAATTTCGCTAAATTTTTTTTCAGTTGTTAACATATGTTTAATGGAATTTGTATTCTGTGGAATGTTTAGAGGAACTAGCAGTATTAAATCGAATATGGTAAAGCATTGCGATTGATCGTGGCATCTAATTAGTCATAAATTGGAGGTTCAAAGAGATTTCGTAGATTGGTTGGTTAGTGGATAAATAAGGAGCAATATGGTGCACTGAATAGATATATTTGTTTTTTTTAATTGCTTTATTTCTTATTTTGATCCGCCGATATCGATTGGTTTTTGAACCCTACACAGAATTTTGTATTTGAAAGAAGGACAAATCAAGAAAAACGTTTCTTTTTTGCTGATGGAAATAGCATTCTGTCGAAATTCTGTTTTATTTGTTGAATTCTAAGCAGAATTTTGTATTTGAAAGAAGCGATTGGCAGGAAGGAAGTTTGTTTACGGTCAATTCATTGCTTAATATAGACAAGTCTACAAAATTCTGAATTCTGCTTGGTAGGCATTCTGCAACCTCTCTTATTATTTATGTTTCACATATACAAGTTGTACCAGCTTGTATATCCTTTGTGTTTACATGTACAGAGAGCAATACACGAGCTAATAAATTGATGAACAGGCATTTAATGTTAGCTATCGAAATACTAGTACTTTTCAATTCAATCGATATACCATATAGAATGTTGGTTTTACTGATGGATTCATTGAAGTTATATCGTCACATTTATCTCTATTCACACTATCGGTTTTATTAACAAATTCCCAAAAATAATTATAGCTAAAATGTAAATCAACTTCATTAACCCTTCGATTACGAGGTTTTTAGATGAATTTTCTTTTTTGTTCGAAAATAGCCTGAAATAAATTTTATTAGTATATAGAAGCGTCTAGTAATGTTTCAAAGAATGATAACCTTCAAAACAATCTATTATAAAGTCCAACAGAAAGAACATCAGATTGATAACATGTATCAGCATGCTTTTTCTAATTTCTGCTTGTATGACTACAAACTATACAAGATCTTCATGCAGTTTTTCCTAGTGCAATTGGTGAAACTATAGATGGAAAATAGCATGCAATGAGACATACAGATTTATCTCTGATAGTCTGAACAAACAATTGGACTTTTTTCATGTTTTGATTTAAATACTTAGGATGAAGTTGAAGATAAGAAACTCTCCTTTCAGAAAACAAGAAACACAGAACATGAATATACTTATAGTGTAGCCGGACGATGAGTGCGTTGGTGTGAGGAGATAAGAGAAAAAAGAGTATACCTGTTGCATCAAGTCTGAATGCAGATTACAATGACAATAATGTGTGCAACAGTTTAATATGCATATATGCGTGTCTCGTTACCAATGGATTAATCACATGTACACATGTGTTATTAGTTGAGAAATCAAAACGTACATCATATCGACAATTTATTGTTGTAGGAGTTTAAGTATTATTGAAATATTGATTTACAAGGTATCAATAATTTCTTATTATATTTCGAAAGAGTGACAGCGACTTCATTAGTGTTTATTATCACAACATACGGAGAATTATAAAATTTAATTCAATCATTGATTAGTCATTCTCCACATATTTTCGTTTTAAAATAGATAAATAATTATAAGCAACAGTTCTTGTGGTTACTGATGTTGTAGGTGATTTATCTGTCAATGTAAAATATGTAACTTAGAATACATCGATTTCAGAATAACAATCAATTGTATTAGTTTATTTATTTTTTTTGATAATCGTATAATTCTCTGAGCTTAAATAGTATATTTATTAAATTAGAAATGCAGTTTATCATCATCATCATAAATGTAATTCATATTTTATTCTTTTTTCTATTCTATCCTTTATAAAAAAAACAATCATACATCTTGCGTGTTTCTAGAAAAGATGTTTAGTGTTGGACTAGGCTCTGAGTAATGATGTTTTGATAATTCTGATGATGCTTTATAAGTATTTTAAAAATAGCATACACACGTCTATATTAGGCTACTATTCATTCTGTTTAATATATTTGTTTTCATAGACAACTAGAATTTACACGTGTATTTCAAAGTATATTAAATTATTCTCTTTTGAAATATTCCACTGTTTTCTTGTACTTGAATAGTCTTATCAGCAAAAAATTATTTATGTTACCAAGATACACGATGATCCAAAAGTAAGAGAACAAAGTAAACAAAGATTGAGTTCTTTAAAAATATTTTTTTGATAAATTGATAGTTAGATCTCATATTTTAATCATATATACTATATGATAATACTCAGAAAAGTAATGTATCACCAACATTTACTCTTAAGATTCTATTGAATGTACTTCTATATGAATATCACAAAAATTTACTTTTCTTATGTTCGAAATTAATCAATTACTTTCTACTGTACTTCATCTTTAGGTAATTTTGTGTCCCAGTAGTCTAAAATAATAAAATAATCGATAAAATTTGAATCAACCAGTGCATTTTAATGTAATTGAACAAAAAAAATAGAAACAAAATACGGCAGGAAATTAATGAACCTCTGCAATAATCATATTAAAGTACAAAAGAAACATTCATGCATTTTTCAATAAAATCTTAAGGATAAAGCTTGATGATAGGCTAATTTTCTAAGAATTATAATATAATATGTGTGCTCAAAATATAAGATCTAATTGTTGATCTATTTAGAAAGAACCTAGAGGAATTCATGATTTGTTTACTTTGTTTCTTCATTTTTAGTCATGCAACATATTTTTCTAACTAAATATACGTGAAAGTACATTATTAATTCAATCAACTCAAATTATCTACAGTTAATGAATATTTGAGAAGACATTCTATTCCATTATTTTCAAACTTTATCAAACAGAAAAAGGAAATCATGATTCTTAACACTAATATGTATTTAAAAAGTACAAACAATAAATCTGAAATACAATAAAAACTTTTTAATATACGAATGTAAATCAAAATTTATTTTTACACATTATTATTGCTTTCTTCAATAGGCAGAAAGATTTTTTCAGGTTTTAGCAAATAATTACATGTATTTATTTCAAGACATATCTTTTTGACATTGTTACAACAAATCAGGTATCGATTATATTAGTATAGATAATTTCTTTTCTTAAATTTCTAATAAAGACTTATATTAAATATAATTTCGAATAGAAAAAAATTTTTTTTTTTTAAATAATAATAATGTTTCTATGGATAAAGCCAATGATTAAGATCTTGAAGTTGTGCTAGAAAATCAATTGCATAAGCAGCAGCTTTTACCATATGAAGATAAGCAAATGTATTAAGATTTTCTAATGTATCACATTTTTGATGATAACATGGATCATAAGCTGTATTTGCCATTCCACCTAGTGTTAAACCTAACATTTTTAAATATCGATCACGTTGTTCTTGACTTTTAAGTTGTTCAGCACCACTAAATAGACCACCACAAGCAATACCTTCAGCAAGAAATGGACCATAATCACTTCGACCACTAAATTCAGTATAATCCCATGGTAAATGATTTTGATTAAAATAATCAACAAATAAACGTGTTATTCGACTACTACCAGGTAAAGCACGTGGTGGAGTTGTTCTATTATCTGCTGTTTTACTATCATAGATACCAAATATAAAATTTGGTGATGCTAACATATCAAAATTAAGATTAACGGAATACAATCCAAGAGATCCATCAGCTTTAGCTCTTCGTACAAAATTTGTTGAACCTAATAGACCAGATTCTTCTCCACCCCACCAACAAAATTTAATACGAGAACGCATATTTATTCCATAATTTGAATGATTTAATAAACGAACTAAATTTAGAGCAATTGCTAATGTAGCTGCCATTCCACTACCATTATCATTTAGACCAGAACCTAATAAATAAAACGAAAGATAGTTTCATTGTTTAATTCGAAAATAAAAAACTACCTGCTGATACACTATCACTATGACTACCGACCACAATAGTTCGATTAGCATCACCTATTTTTGTATCTGCACATACATTAGTTATGATAAAAGGTGGAAGTGATCGAAATTCTACTTGTATATAAATACGAGAAATATTTTCCGAAATTAGACGCCTGCCTGCTTCATATGAAAGAAATAATGTTGGTATCGTATTATTACTTGGTGCTCGAGTATTATTTAATGGTTGGAGACGTTCCTTTGTTAATCCATCATTATATACAAGAAATGCACTAACTTGTTTTCTCATTGCCAATAGAATTTTCTCTACAAACGTACAATTACCACGTTTAACTAAAGCTACATCACCTTCTTTTGTTGTATTCCAATCATCTAAATTACAACCTAGTTCATTAACAACTGACAATGGTCGACCATCAACTGATGGCCAATTTCGAGCTTCGGTCGATCGATCCATTGCAACGAAATCTTTTGGATATGTGAATATTGATGTATTAGATATATTTGGTAAAGCCATAAGCATTGCATTCTCATCGAGCTTAAAACGAGGAATAGAAAAGTAATATTGTTGAACAATAAAACTATTTTCTTTATTTAATTGTGATATGAGATAATCTATTGTTCGATTAAATGAAATTGTTCCGATAGCACGACTTTCAAATTGACGAAGATGAATAAGCATATGTTCAAGTAAAATTGAATCAACCAATGAAGATGATTCATTTCTTTCCAATGGTTTATTAGTAACAGTTGATGTTGATTGAATAGGTATTGCATATTGAGAAGAAATTATTGAAACGATTATTGCTACAAGAATAAGAATAACGATTAATAGAACAACAAGTATACCAAAAGGTCCATATTGATAAAGATATTTAGTCTTCTTTTTTGTTAATGTTGGTAAAGATGTAGCCGATGCAATAGAAGGAACAATTGGATTATCACTATGTGGTGATAGAAAATGTGTTTGAAGAACTATGCCATCATTCATTGTAATGAGATGGTAAAGCAATGATGATCAAATTTATGTATAGGTATAATATGTTTTAATATAATGATAACCTTTATAAATAATATTATTCTTATCTACTTCATTATTTGTTATAATGTCATTCAAAATTTTCTTGATTATTTAACATATTAAAAAAATAACAAATATTTTTTATCGAAATTGAATAACAAAGAAATCTTATTTCTATTCATATTGCGAAATGATCAACTTATATAGGATAGATTAGAGAGGAAGACGGATAAAATTCATTAACACTCTCTTCAAGCAATATTTGATTTTTATTATAAAAAAAAACTTATCTAATTTGACTTATTCAAAAATAGACAATAAAAACATAGAATACATGAAGTTAACTTTACAAATATTTTCTACAAATAAAAATAAACAATGTTTAACATTCATTTTCTTTAATACATGAACTGCTCTCATCATTTTCTCGTATATAACCATCCATACAAAAACAACCAATAGCACACATATGATTGCATCCCTTTTCAGATCTACTCACATCACCACATGTTCTTTCACATTGTTTACCGCAATCATTATATTCTTCATTAGTTTTACATATTTTATTATTGACATCTAATAAATATTTTTTTTAAATACCTTTTAAAAAATTCACTATTGAAATTCACTTATATCTACTTTCATTAATTGATGCTATGAACAACATAAACAATATAAAACTTACTCTTTTATATGCCATATTTAATCTAAAGAAAAAATTAATTTTGTCGAGTACATATATATATATACAGAACGAATCAATGATGATTCAGATAAATCAAAGAAATATAAAACAACGTAATATCTATACATTTATTTGCATACTTCCATAGATTCAAAAAACATCTATTCAAATTATTTTTTATTCTATCTTAAAAAAACATGCACAAGATGTTAACAAATATTTATTTATTAATTGTCTGTAGGTTTGATGACAACTTTCCAGAGTTTATCACGTGTTTGCTTTAATATTAGATTTTCTCTTGGAGTATCACGAGTTATTGTTTTTAATTTTTCATATGCACGTATTTTAGCAGTTTTTTTTATACGATCACGTGCACCAGCACCCATTTTTAATAATTTATTAAAGATTAATGTACATTTATGTTCATTTATACCACGTGTACGTAGATCAATTTCATATTCAACTAATTCAATTGATAATTCTGGATCTTTGCTAACGATTTTTGATGTATTGGTATTACGAAAATAAGATTTTATTTGACTAGAATCTTCACGAGCTTTTGCTACATGATCTATTGGTGTGCGAGCTTGCATTAGTTCACATATACGATTGAGAAGAAGTTCAGCTTGTTTATGAAGTTGTGGTCTATATATAAAAAATAAAAAATTTCATAGAATTCAATTTAAATAAACAGTGTTTCCTTTATAAAACCAAAGTTTACTCCAACACTTCTAAAGAACATTTTTGCTTGGTATACTAAACATATACGTAATAAATCTACATTGTTTTATCACATATGATTCATTATAAAGTTGAACTTTATGTCTGTCAATTTATTGATTCAATAACAACTATATACTGCATACAGATCCTACAGATATTTACAATGAAGTAATGACTGGTACAAATGTTTTAGCATGGATGTTCCGCTTAATACTGAGACTACTCAAGCTGCTAGCAAACTAATGCTTTTCTCATCAGATAGCCTCAAGTTTTAAGGTTAAAAATGCATACTTTGAAATAAACTTTCAAGTTGCCTAACGGTACAAATTTTCAGTTTTCAATAAACATTAAAATGCCTTATAATCAGCCAAAGATCAATATATTCCGAACGATTTTCGACTTGACTATTGTAAAAACTTCTTTAACGGTGCCTTCGGTGGGCAATATATTATACATGAAGAAATTTTGAGTCAAAACAGATCTAATTATCCTGAGATACGAGCCTTTTACATTCTAGTAAAAACTCGAGCCTAACGAATCTTATATTTGTTTTATTTTCTTTAAAAATTTAAAAATTTTCTTCTTTACTTTTCAACTTAATGTTCTTCAAAAGTTCGAAAACTTCTATTCTGTAAATAACGTACGTTCCCAGTTTTTCTCGAAAATGAGCATGATTCACTCTCATCCCATTCTCATGATCTATAGCGAAGCAAAACAAGTTTGCCTTAGTATTAACATGAAGATGCAGCATCTTTAACTCGTGATTTTTCGATAGCTGCAATTACAATGGCACAAGTGTGAAAGTTTAAGCTTCACTGTTTACTATATGTGAGTAATATGTTTAGTACAAAAAAGGAAAAATTTAGCGAAACGTCATAAAAGCTACACTCTACTTTTAGGAATTTCTGAAAACAGAAGACTTTCGCGATTCTATTAACTAACAAATCTTATTCCAGAATGCATTTAAAATTGTGATTTTACTTTATCTCCTGAAAATCAATTTTCTAGCGGCTTAAACAAACTACGTAATATCATGTTCAACATCTGTGCCATGACTTTGACATCAGCCCCTACGTTTTGTCTTCTCCTTTAATAAAGATCTCTCAAATGAAGATCAAATATCCTATCATCAGCACGAATTTACATAGTCGCATATCTTTTGGCAGAAATATAATTTTTTACTGCCATCTTACAATAACATCCTTACATAATCTTACATATATCATAAATCTGAACAATATCTAAAATATGTATATCCTATGTCATATGTTTCATTACTATAATCGAAACGACCAATCTACGAAGTCGTTTCTTTCGGATAGAACTCGATCCACTTCTAAAAATTCTCTAAATACTATTCTCAAATATTGAGTAAAATGGAATGGTTCATTAAATACTCAATTAATTATTGAAAAAAGTTTTCTCTAATATGTCATCTTCTGTTTCTGTAAAGAAGAAACAGTAGAATTCTAGGTATTAACTTTTCTATATCTCGACCAGTTACATTTTATATTTATGTTAATACCAAGCTTTATATCGTTCGAACTCGAATTTTATTTTCTTTCATAGCAATCAATTCAATGGATAGTTATGATCGCATAAACCAATTTTCTTGAGGCTACCAAGCGCCTACTAGTACATATAGTGTAGACTACCAATCGCCTACTAGCACATCTGGTGTAGACTACCAAGCGTCTACGAGGTGCCCATAAAAATGAAAAACTCGATATAATCTCATTCGTTTCTTCTTTTCAAAAATAAAACATATATATAAACACTGATTAATTATTTAATACTATTGTATAAACTCATCTCAAATCATATTATAATTTAATCAGACAAAAACGATCTGATAGAGGAGATAGATGAGATGAGATATAATTGGAATGATCCAATGTTGGAGAAGTAATTAAAATAGAATTTGAATCAAAATCTCCAGTTATATACCGCTTTTCATCAAATATTATTTCATCATCGCTTTGATCAGAATCAGTAGCTATTTGACCTAAATTAAAATAATAATTAATATATTAATAAATTTCATTGTTTAACTAATAATACTTGTTGGTAATTGTTCTTCATCTTCTCTACGTTTCTAATAATAAAATATTGATCATCATAAAATAAATTCGAATATTCTTTACATACTCGTTTGGTAATAGGTTCAAATGGTGTAAATGATGGGAATACATCTGAATTTACTAATGATGTAGCTAAATTTTAATTTTCATAGATGTTTTTTATTTTCATTGAAATACTCACTAGTTTCCGTGTGTTCTATAGGACCTACTAAAGGTCGTCCTATTGTGGTAGCATAAGCAATTATGTACTGATTTTGTGCTTGTTTCACAAGTGCTTGTATTTGAATAGCGGCAAGATCCATAATAATTTGTTTTTCATGACTAAAAGTAAAAAAGGCTTTTGTTTTAAAATATACATGGATGATTAAGTTTTGTATCTATTTCTCTTATTGATTATTATATGTATATTCCACATTGTATTTAATAAAATTATAATAATTCATACTTACCGAATAGCAAAGCGATATCTTTGCGATATTGGATCATCAACACTTATCGAACAACCTAATGTATTTCTTATTTTTTTAATATTACAATTCTACAGAAAATAAACATAATACTAATGATCATAAATATACAATATACATACTCGTTGACCTAATAAATTGCGTGCGACATCAAATATACTCTCTGGAAGAGAATTAAACAATGAACCAAAAACTATCACTTGATGATTATCAGACTGAAATGATGGAATTTAATGAACAAGTTAGAAATAAAATAAAAAATCAATTACATCATAAATGGGTCGATCATTATTTTCAAATGAAATTAAATCATAATGAATTCGTGTACAAATAACTATATTTAAAAAAATCTATCAGATTTAATTATAATTAATTTATAACATACTATCAAATTGTTTATTATCTCGTTCATGTTGTGATTTTATAATCACTTGGAGTCTTGGTTCGTCTTCATCATTACACATTGATTCTAATTCTACTGGTACATATTTTCCACTAGTAGTAACCGAAATATTTGAAGTCTTCACTAACTATAAAAAAATTTATTTATATTGATTGAGTTTTGTTTTTAAATTATTAAAATCTACCTGTTGCCAATATGCTTCTTGAGTAGCAGCAACACATACTTCATGCGAAAGACCACGAAGGGGAATAATCATTTCTTTACCAGTGCTACCAGATGCGGAAAATTTTGCCATTTTTATTGATATATTAATTCTACTAACATAATAGGATGCATGAATATGATAATATATGTACAAAGAGACGTTTCTGCCTATTGAAAAAAATGTTATTATGTATCAGAAGAAAATTATATGATAGATGTATAATAGTCATGTTTCTTCGTCCGCCGCTGCATTAATAAATAACCATCGGTCATTTTTTTTTTTTGTTGTGATTTATCAGAGAGAAAAAGCAACAATGACAGATTAGAGTCGTTTCTATATGGAAAATATGAATAAAAAATGTTTTTGTGTTCTCATAGAACTTCAAATTAGAATTTTATTATTAGTTTAAATATCGTAATATGTTCTTGGTAATGTGCAATAAATCAAGCTAATATGTTTTGAGATGGATCTTTATTATGTAACAAGATCTACTTATAAAAAAATTTTGTTCTTAGGAGCGCCATCCCATACTACTGCAACGTGGATTTTGTAAATTAATATGAACAATATATTCATTGTCTTAAATTCATGTGAATTGATACAGTATACCAAGACAACTTATTGCAACTTGAAAGCCATTTTCATCTTGAGGGATTAAAAATGGCTCTTCAACTAAAGTTGAACCATTCGATCGTTTTTGACATGATGCACCAGCTACATTTCCTGATACAAAAAGTTATGTATCACTTAATTTAGTAATTCGATTTTGGTTACAACTATTGTCAATAATGAACGTTTTTAACCAATTGCTGATTGCTCGTTATACTATTCCACTGTATTTTGGATATTGTAAATTGACATTAGCAATGTATTGACTATCCTCACTAAGAGTAAATCGATTGTTACTATCAAGAAAATTTGTTGTTATTTGATAACCATTTTTATCAGTTGGAATTGGAAGTGGTACAGTAGTTGTTGTTGACGTGGCACACCTGCAATATTTGCAAAAACTAGAAAGTGTGTATCATTAGCCTTTGAAATTGTTGCTGGTTCGTCTATATAACAACATTCTGCTTGATTGCAGCTACCATCTACATTAAATGTGCTTAATCTATTTGGTAAATTAGTTGCTAGACTACCTACAATTAAGAGAACTGTAGTAACACTTAAAAGAATAGTAAAGATATTCATGTTGCAATATGAATGTAGATGATAGTAATTGATGAAGAGTAACAGAATAAAAGTAGGTTTTTATATAGATATACTTGTTTATCAAGGCAACAATAGCTATGACAATTTGGGTCATAACTACTTTTGTACTAGATAGAAACAGATGACTATAATGATAATACTTGTTGTAAATTTGAGTGAAAAGTATTCATATGAGAGAATATGCCACTTGTAGAAATCGGAAGCGACTATTATAGATTATTAAGATCAAAATATTATTTGCCTTCTGCAAGCTTTTGAATAATTAAAGTATGGTTGTTCCAATCTTCTAAATATTTAAATGATGATAGAATTTTTTAGTTTTAATTAATTTTCTTGTTTAATAGAACTGTTGGTTTTTCATCGAACATTTTTGTAGCTATGCAAAGAACAGAACGAAACTATAATATTCGATTTGTTTAATATATCGATGATAATCATAGTTACATGACAGCTACAAATAACTTAGACTTAAGCATTTTCAAACGATTACACGTATTATTGATTCATTTATTTCCAAGCATCAACTAGACGTAAAAAAGAATAATATGATTATTTTAGCGTTGTAGAACAAGAAAAAAAAAACGAAAAATATTAAAAATAATGAAATCTACATCAATCATATACTAACTTTGACAGATATTTTTCTATTGTTTCTAAACTATATTGAATTATCCCTGTCACAGATAATATGCAATAGAGGATAGAATAATTTATAAACAAGTGAATGAATAATACATTTCATTAAATATACTTGACTCTCTTTTAATAATGACAGCTAAAATGTTACTAAGTTATTAAACTGAATATAAAGTGTTGTTATAATGCAATTTAAAGTACTATAAAATTGATTAAAGTGATCAAAAATCGATTTATAGATAAAATATTTCTTAACTGAGTCCACAAATGACGACATTTATACTTTATTGAATTGAATTTTACTTAGAAATTGGCATCTTCAATAAAACTAATAAGCAGTTCAATTATTTTAATTTATTTTAGAGAACAAAATGAAAGAATATTAATAATATTTATTCTCTGTTTCACACATAGATCATACGAAATACAAGAGCATTAATAAGAATAAAAATCCATGTTGATGAAATCAATGAAGCTGTACTTGTATCATTATCAGCTCGTTTTGCCATATCACTACATTGTGGTTGTTGTAAATTAACATGAGCAATATATTGATTATCATAACTTAATGTGAATCGATTAAGTGAACCAAGAAAAGTTGTTGTAATTTGAAAACCATTTTTATCTTGAGGAATTGAAATTGGTACTTCAACTGAAGTTGAACCATTCAATTGTCTTTGACATGGTGTACCAGCTACACTTGCTGATACTAAAAGTTGTGTATCACTTAATTTAGTAATTCGAGCTTGTTCAGATAAACAACAACATTCATCTTGATTACAACTACCACCAATTTTGAATGTACCAATCCAATTGCTAGCCATTCGTCGTGCCATTCCACTACATTTTGGATTTTGTAGATTTACATGAGCAATATATTGACTATCCTGACTAAGAGTAAATCGATTATTGCTACCAAGAAAATTCGTTGTTATTTGATAACCATTTTTATCAGTTGGAATTGGAAGTGGTACAGTAACTGTAGTTGCTCCACTTAATTGCTGTTGACATGGTGCACCTGCAACATTTGCAAAGACTAGAAAATGTGTATCATTAGCCTTTGAAATTGTTGCTTGTTCGTCTACACAACAACATTCTGCTTGATTACAGCTACTGTCAATATTGTATGAACCTATCCATTCAGGTGATGAAACCGATAAACATATGTGAATAAAACTAACAAATAAACTGAAAGTAATGATAGATGCGTGCATAATTGTATATTAAGACACGAATTGTGTGAATTGTTAAGGAGGTAGTTAAGTGATATCGAAGAGAGGTTTGTATTTAAATATGCCCATTTCTATCTTTTCTAATGATAAAAGTGACTATGTTTCAATGTCAACATCTAACAAAGTAAAAGATAACAGTCATGGTTTTTTTTGTTTGTGTTGACTTTACTCATCAATACTGAAAGATAAACATTTGACTGTAAAATATAGTAAGTCAAATAACATTTTACATAGGTGCATTTTTTCAAGCCGTGTCAAATATAATCATTCTTTCAATAATTTAATTGCAGAGTATTTATTTATGTAAAAAATACTGTTATTAACCTACTTCTTAGAATCTTTTTCTTGATCAATTTTTTCTAGTTTCCTACAATTAATAATGATTCTTAAAGAAAAATTTTGAAACATTTATCAAAATCTATATGAGAAAATATGTTTCGAAAGTTTTAAAAAAAAGACTTCTTTGTATTTTTTCAAGTCGGTTTATAGTCATCTGTTTTGATAAGTACACCAGTACTATTGATTGAAAGACAACTATCTTATATAGATCTAGTTCAATCTATATCTATAAAATTTATGTGGTACAATAAAACATTTGTGAGACTGAATGAAACTTTTAGAATTTTTAATTCCAATTTATTAGTATTTAAAACGCATATATTGATTAGATACGTATATACAATAGATCTTTATTGTGTTTTAGAAAAAGATTCCCATAAAAATGAATTGTCATTGACAACAATTGTACGTATTGTTATTTAATACGATAGTGATAATTAAAGGAACTGACGAGATACATCTATTTACTTCAATGTATGCTGTGTCAATTCATCACAATGAGATAATGTTGTGAACACTTCATCGGATACACAGAAGAGTTAAACAGAATGAAGTCTCTGGACTACTTCATAAATAGGCAAGATTCACTTGAAAATAACTTTATTTACTGAGTGTGTTGATACTGAACTATAAGATGATTCTAAAAGATAATTATGAATAAGTTAGGTTGTAGAAAAGATGAAGGGAATAAATTCTTCCCTCATTATTTCTCAATACTTTCAGGTAAACAAATTACTTTGAATGTTGTATGGAATCTTAATCTTGTTTAGTTGCAAAGACAGAATACTCATTATGCTTCTATTCAATACTTTCTAAGCATTTGTTTAAAAATCCTCGATATTTTTTTGAAATTCATTTTCTTTCGATAAGGTAGATTTAATGGCTCTATCTCAAAAACTTGCGACGAGTTAGAGATTCAATAATAAACTATATCAAATTGCTTAATTCAACGAATACTTCACTCTCATACTCTCGCTCACTTTTCTGTATATGTGATTATTTGATCGATCACCATTTCAATGCACCGCAGATGTATTATTCTACTATTTAGTCATTTTCTATATCAAATCTTTAATTAGATTCTACTAATATCATTAACTACGGATTGCCATTCCTAATTAAGCATACTAAAAATAATACTCTGCTTAAAACTTCAATATGAATTCGAGATTATTTTTAAAAATATAGATGAAAGCAAATAATCATCTGATGTATGTCTCACGCTCACGCATTTTATTCCTAATATATATTTTTAAAACTAAAAAAGAAAGAACAGAGAAGAACTGATAAGAATACGTAGTATGTTCCATTGATTTCTCTTATTGATATAAACAAATAATATAACATATACTTATTGTTGGTAACTTTTGTATTTAAATTGGTAAATTAATAATACAATTTGAATATATCTTCCAATGCAAAGTTTGGTAAGTTCAACAACTTGATCTGTTGGCACATATGGAAAACGTCCGATCGTTATTAACATTCATGATCATAAAGATATCACTCGAGTACTTTTATTTAATAACTGGTCGTCGATAGTAAATATTCAACATCCTGTTAGTTGATTTTTTTGTTTAGTTTTCATTTATGAATCGTATTCTATGCGCTATAAGAGGCGTCATGTTTGTCTGGATATGTGTATCAACGGAATTTGGATTATTATTACTGCTTATTGTATATAAGCGAATATACTTAACATATTTTGTAACAGCTAACTATTTTGTATATATACAATAGATCTTCAAATAAGCTTTTGGCATATAAATGGACATGTAGTATTGATAATCAAAATAATAACATAAGCAAATAGTATGAAAATATATGTATAATTGAAATAAATTTATACAAAATATGGTCTCGTTGTTTTTTCAATCAGTAAACTTGTCAAGGATCCAAATTATAACTCTCGATTGATTCAATATGATATTGCTCTTTTTTCAAATTTTGGTTCGTCTTTATTTTTCTTTTCTCATGAACACTATTTGGCAATAAAATCGACATATTTTAGCGACGTCAACTGCATTACAATGATAATATGATTCCAGTTTGCTTTTCTATCATTAATAATATCTATAAAATATTAAACTTACAGTCTATATATTTTGATTCGAAAATTTCAGATGGATTACTTCGTAAATATGTATTACAAACAGAATCTACTATTCTAATTGTAGATATGCAAATTTTTTCTGCATCGATTCGAGAGGTCTAGTGGTTATTAAATATATTAATAATTACTAGTATTTAGCAAATGTAGATTCATAAGTAAGTATGTTTTCATAACACTCCAATGAGAGAAATAAATAATGATTTGTTAAACATAGGTCTATGGATTTTTACATGTGGATGTCAGTATTTGTATATTAATATTTCATAACCTGACATTAAAATCGTATTAGAAATTAAGTTTTTTTTTAGTGAGTCGGATCTGACTCATTGACGATAGCTTTTGTAATAAAAAAAATTTAACTTTTACACTCAATTATCTCTTAGAAATTAAAAAAGATTGCTGATAATGATTTAACCAATTTCTTTGTGATAATAAAAATATAAACGAAAAATAGAATCTATTTTCAGATGAATTATATTTCATACTAGATTACTATTTCAGATCAATATTTATTTTAAATCAATCACTGAAACATATATTTCAAACCCAATTATAAAAAAGTTTACTTTAGTATGAATACACCAATCCAAAAATAAATTAAATCTTACAAAGAAACTAATATTCACGGATTTATAAGGTATATGAATTATTTTTCTCGATTAACTTATATTAAAACTTATACTTCTAGATGTATTAAATTATATTCTAAAAATTATAATTTATGTTTTATTATTAACTCGGTGTCTATTATTACTACGAAGTGCATATTTTCGAAGTTCATCAAGTTTAACATGTTGTAATGTAATACGATGTGTAGCTCGAAGAATAACAGGTGGAGCCACATTAGCTATTAAAGCTTCTTTCCATCTTTCAGCACATAGACACCAACGATCATCTTCACGTAAACCAGGAAATCGACTATTATTTCGTGGTGTTAATAAATCATTGCCACGTAAACGAGTAAATTCAAGAAATTGACGCGTCATTTGTGCACATATAGAATGTACACCATAATCATTGGAACTATACCATTCGCATGAACCTTTATAATAATATGATATAAATTGTAATTTTATTTTGAACTAATTCCATACCTGATCGATAATAACCGGTCATTGGTGATATAGAACATTGTTCAAGTCGTTTACCAAATACATTAATTTGTTCATCTTTGGAAATACTAATATCAAAACAAAAAACAAATGTAAGGAATATGAAGAACCACATATTCTTCTATTATTTTCTTAAATAACTATATAATATACTGATATCAATAGAAAGACAAAATACTTTTTGACCTTATCATATAACCACATTTATATAGAAGTTACTATTGGTTCGTCAATAGAACTATACGGATATATTGAGTCATCTGCTATGAGTCTAGGAAAATATTGGTTGAATTAAATAATGTCAATTCCTACCTTATAAAATTAATTTCATTTTAATAATAGAGAAAAATCGATTTTTATATACAAACATCAAGTCTACTCTTGTTCTCAAAAAACTTATAGAAATAAATTCTCTGGTATAATAAATCGATTATGAAATAAAAGTCTAATATTTTTTTTTTTCAATTATCCAGAAAATAAATCAAAATTGAAGCAATAAATACCAAGGTTAAAAGAAAAGAACGTTAATATGAATAATTGTTTGTTAAAAATAAATATATCTTATATACAAAACACTAAGTAACAAATTAATTTTCTTCTGTCCATTTCTCATTAATATATAATCAGATATATGTTATATTTCCAATTAAAAAATGCAATGCAATTAGAATGATGATATTAATATTTTTGTTATTTCAACTTTTGACTATAAAATATTAAAAATAAATAAAATCTAATTGATTTTGAACTAGTAGTATAAATTAAATTATTGATTTTATATGATTTGAAAAAAAGATAAGATCAATTTCAAGGTTTAATTTATGAGTAAAAATATATACATGAGATTCTTTTTCTTGCATTTGAAATATAACAATACTTTCCATGTGCAATGAAAAAATAAATTCATATTATAGTAGAAAATTCTTCTATATACATAAATTAGTTTTGCATAATTTAATTTATCTTGTTGTCTTTTTTTTGTTTTTCTGAAACGATTCACTGCTGCCGATCATGTTCATCATCATAATCATGAGAAAAAAAAAAGAAAAAGTAATAGAAGAAAAAGTAAAGAAATAAAGGAAGTCGACGGCATTTACACTTTCGATCAAGATAGACAAGAAAAAAAAAGAGCAAGAACTAGTACAGATAATGAGAAAAAAAAATGAAAAAAAAAAAAAGAAGATAGACAACACGATATTCAGCTACTTTAAGCTGTTGTACGTGTATGAATTATTCTACACTTTTAATCGTTGTTATTCATTTTTTGCATGTCTAAATAAAAAAAAATAAAGAATAGTAATAAATATGGAAATATATAAATTGAAAAGTAAATAATAATGTATCTATCACCAATAAATATATACAAAGCGATAAGGAAAGAAGCATAAAGCACAATTTTGGCAGTTAGTTGAAAATGCTATTGCATGACTGTATCTCTCTACTTTTTTTCTCTTAATCATGTCCATTTGATGAATATGTGGCTGGTGCTGGGTAGTCGTCGTGATCAATGCCATCATCTGCTTTTCCTCCTTTACCTGGCGTCGCTCCATTATTGATTGTATTGGTCGTAGTGGTTGTAGCCATTTGTGTTGTTATTGTTTGTTGTGGTGCAATTGTACCACCGGTTGTTGCAGCCGTAGTTAAACCACCTGTGGCTGTTGCTGCTGTTGATGATGATGCTGCATTGGCTGCTTTTTGTTTGAGCATAGTCCAATCAAATGTATAATCATATTGATGATTTAATGTACGAAACAAAATACGAAACAATTGACGCAAATACATATAATCAGGTGCTTCTTCAAAACGAAGACCACGGCAATAATTTAAATACATAGCAAATTCAGCTGGAAATCCCTATAAAAAAAAATAAAATTTCTTCTTTTTTTCTTTTTCATTTTACTTTGCAAAGAATTTCAACTGGTGTTGACATTTTTTTTTCAGATATTTTTTCATATTTTTGTTTTTTAGTTGCTGCTTTAAGACCTTGCCATGGTAATGATCCACGATTAAAATACATCAAAACATAACCTAATGATTCCATATCATCACGACGACTAAAAATATACAAAAAAAAAATATTTAATTATATATTATTGTTAAACTATTTCTTTAAATCTAACCTTTGCTCAATACCAAGATGAGCATTTATGGAAGCATAACGAGCTGTACCTGTTAAATTTTTATCTTCTCGATAGGGAATGTGTTGACGTGTTCGATTATCTCGATATTTTTTAGCTAAACCAAAATCAATTAAAAACACCTAAAAGAAAAAAAAAGAATAAAATAAAATAAATCTTATGTTATAATAAACTAACCTTATTACAATGACGACCAATGCCCATTAGAAAATTATCCGGTTTGATACTAAATAATGATACAAATTGATAGAGAAAAAATAGAATTATAAAATTTACTCTCGATGAATAAAATTTTTGTTATGCACAAATTCAATACGACCAATCATCTAAATAAAGAATTTTTTAGATAAGCAAAAAATAATCTATTAAAGAAAATTATTATTATACTTGATCAGCAAGCATAAGAACAGTTTTCATTGTAAATCGTCGTGAACAAAAATTAAAGAGATCCTCGAGTGATGGTCCAAGTAAATCCATAACAAGAACATTATAATCTTTTTCTTGTGCATAATATCGTATATGTGGAATACCGATTCCACCTTGTAAAATTTTATATAATTTTGATTCATATAATAATTGTGGATGTCGTGCTTTAACTGATTCAAGTTTAACAGCAACTTCTTCCCCATTTGTTATATTTATACCCAAATAAATATCACCAAATGAGCCAGAACCTATTTTACGTACTAATCGATATTTTCCACCAATTAAAAATTCGGATTTTGATGACAAATGTAATGATGAACCCGGACCTGATGTTATATCCATTGCGTATAAAAATTTTTATTTATCTGCTTTTGATGGAAATGAAAAAAAGAGAAAAGAAAAAGGATCTATAAAAAGTAAATAATGATGAAATAATTGTCGATAAAGATGAGTCAAAATATGATGACCATGAGAAAGAGTTTAATATACGCACAGTCTAATGCTTTTCGCCATGTCTCTGGTCGATGCCCTTACAGAAAAAAATAAAATATTAATTGAGTAATTTTCAGACATCTATGCAGATTGGTTTATTTTGTATGTTCAATAGAGACATCTGTTGAAGTTAGTATATATATATATATATTTTTCAATGTTGGATACGCGTCTTATTTAATCATTCTCATTTTTCTGAGAATCGTTGCACATGTGAAAATTATCTATATAAAAAATTTTATCTTTCCATATTATATATTATTTATTAAAGTTGTCAAAAATGCTGAGAAAAATAATTCATTTTCACTGAAAAATAAAATAATTATAGACATTAAATATATTTTGATCTTTTTTTTTTTTATTCTGTATGATTTTCTAAAGCTTGACGAATAGCATCATGAAAACCATCTGGATTATCAATCATCATTTGATGACCTGCACGAGAAATAACAAAAAGTCGAGCTGGTTCTTGAGCATTTGATCGTTTATTTAATGACTGTACTGTTCTTAAACCAGCACTATATAAAATATAAAATTAATTAAAAAAAAATTTAATTAATTACAATTTAAACTTACTCTGTATCCATCCAATCATGATCACCGTAAAAAAATGTTACACGTGAAACATCAGAATCTCCTAAACGATTTTCCAATGGATTATATGCAAAAACATTTGATTTAAGAACACGAGGCAAAGCATATTCACCACTGCCTGGTTGAGCACATAAATGATACTAAAAATAAAAACATAAGAATTTTTTATAAATAAAATTTCAAATTAGAATGTAACATACAAGATATTGTGCGACATCATTCTTAGGTAATTTTAATCTTCCTTGATCAATTTGATCAGCAAGAGCTGCTGATGTTTCAAGACCAGCTTCACTAGTAGTTGGCTGTGTATCTTCAATAGCTGGACCAATTAAAAATCGTCGTGTTACATAAGCAGTCACTGGTCGTGGACCCATTGGACCAATAAATCGAACAATTGACTGAGGTGTATAACCACGATTCCATAGGAATACAACTAAATTACGTGCAAGACGCCATCCAAGTGAAAGACGACGACGACCAGGTGGATCCGCTGTATCAGGTTCTTTTGGTACACCAACGGGTGAAGCTAATATTAAATGTGAAACGCGAGACGGAAATGACATAGCATATGAAGCACCAATATAGGCACCAAAAGAATGTCCTAGAATAAATTTATAAAAAAAAAATTTTATTATATATAGATGAAAAATAATTTACCAAGTATAATCATTTTTTCAAGATTAAGTTTAATTCTCCATCGTTCAAGAGAATCAACAAAAAATTGTTCGGCTTCTTCGGATGTTTTAGCTCGAAAACTTGGTCTTGATGAACGTCCACAACCAAGTAAATCAATAGCATAAACATGTTCATGCTGTTTAGCTAATGCATCAAGATTAAGTAACCAGAAACCAACTCCAGCACCAAAACCATGTAAAAGAACTAAAGGTGATCTTTTACTTGTTTGTTTCACATTTGGATTATGAGTATGAAGTGTATTTATTGTGAGATCATCTCCAATAGGTATTTGAACTTGTTGAAATGGACACTGAACAATTGCTAAAACACGTTGTTCAGCTTCAGCTAATCGCGCAGATGATGTCGGAATCCATATCTGACGTATCCATTCCCAAACAGCAGCCATTGTTTTTAAAAAAAATTTTATTTGCATGAGTCAGGTTAAACTCATTCGACACTCAATAATAACCAATGTTATATAAGCTTTGCTTTCGATGATGACGTGAGACGTCGTCATTGGCGTACTCTTTCCTTAAAGGGAAGGTACAAGAGAGAGAGAGAAAAAAAAATAACGCACTGTCATATACAAAGTCGAGAACTAATAGTTCGTACTGTTTTTTATATTTTGACGTCATAGTACAAAAAAAATGTCTCTAAAGTTATAAAATGTTTGCACAAGAAAAAACAATTTATTACATTTATGAAAATTAAATCTTAACAAATTTCGAATATTTCCATAAGATACATTAAAGAATAGTTTTTGTTTATATATTTGTTATCAAAACTTTAATACAGTTTTCTATTCATGTATAATTTATTATAGTCTACAAACACTTTCAAATTTAGAAATCTAAAAGATTCTAAATCGAATAAATGAATCAAATCTATTGAAATATATTCAAAATCAATCTAAACAGTTCTTCGAATTTTGTAAAAAAGAACAAATGCTAGTGTTAATATAATATTCGAACATAGTTGTAATCAAACTGTTTTCTTTCAAATTTAGTATATCATTTCAAGTTTATAACATCAATTATATATTTTGTTCTATAGATTATTTTTGAAAATATATATATCAGTAAGATGTCATTTTATTTTATAAAATGTATTCATTCACATTCTTATTTTTGTAATGTTAATGCATACAATTCGAAATGATAACATTTTTAATAGGAATTTGTGTATATTTAGGTATGGATGAAAATATTTTCTGTGAGTGACCATCCCTTTTTTTTTCTTCGTATATATTTTCTATTTATTCAAATGAATTTGATTAACGTATTTTTAGAAATTGGCTAAAATACTTAGTTTGATTGTTCAATTGTTATTTATTGATATTCATCCATCTCGTAGCTCAAATAAAAATCTTTTTCTTAATAAAGTATCAATATAAAAAATGCTCGGTTAATTTGTTTGAAAAAAAGACTATGTAAAGTAGAAATTTAAAAAGATTAAATTATATATTCAAGTTGTATAAGTACTTTATAAAGAAGAGAGTATATTTTTTTGACATCATAAGCACTTCACGAATATTTTTCTTGTCAATAAATCAAAGAAAACAAAACACTTTTCTTATTTCAATTATTAATTAATCTCAACATAATTCTCTTGTCATTCAATTATCAATTGTAAGTATAAAATAGATGAACTTTACACATCGCTTGATGTCACTTGTTGCCGGTGTATTTATATGAGTGTATAAAAAAATGAAAAGAATGAAACAAACATTTGAGTCAACATAGAAGTCTTTTTAATAGGGTACAGTCACAGTAAGACATCAAAATATGGTAGCCAAATATTTATTATTTTGAAAAATAACAAGTATTTCTTTTGCCATTAGTAATTCTAAAATAACATAGTTGATCATAATTAAATGTCACACAGTACTGTTCATGCAAGTGAATTTTATACAGCATGTCGAGAGGGTAATTTATCAAAAGTAGATCGATTATTGAAAACAATGACTACTAGAGATATTAATAAAGTTGAAGAAGCAAATAATAGTACGGCTCTTCATGCAGCTTCATTTTATGGACATTCAAATATAGTCAAACGTTTATTAGAAGTTGGTGCCAATATACATACTCGCAATGGATATGGAAATACAGCTGAACAAGAAGCACAAACTCAAGATATTAAAAATATATTTGAACAATTTAAAAAACATAAAATTTAATTAACTATTTGTTATGTATATTTAATATTCATGAAGAAAATTAGAGTTATTTTATTTTCATTTTGTAAATATTTTATTGTATGTAAGAATATGAAAAATTAAATAATATTTTTATTTTAATATTATTTAATTTGTTAAGTTTCGTTTATTTCATTTAGTTTCATTAGTCAGATAAATAGAAGATCGTACATTTAGAAAACTAGCTATATATTAATAAGTAGAATGTCGATCATATGAAAATAATAAAAACAAAAAAGATTTAAATTTAATTATTTCATTGTCATAATATTTTTCAATTGATGAAACCCATTCAATCATAAGTACATTTTTAGTAGTGTTTCTTTTAAATTATCGAAGTCAGGATGACTGCATTACTGTTTAAAAATATTTTTACATTTTAAATCGTGTTAATAAATGATTCTATGCTTGAGTATATTGTGTTGATTTGAATAAGAAAACAGAAATACTATACAGTCAAGTCAATCTCAGGAAAAACTTTTAATCGAAAAATTTTTCCTGCTAGGTAAATCTAAGTGCAATAGGTTAGAACTCGATAGATTTTGCCATGTAGTAGTACGAAAAATAAATTTCATTTTCTCTGGTACATCTCTAAACAACATAGGAAGCATAATACATCACGATTTCAGATTGATGTTAAATTTTCGATATTCACTACTAAGTCTAGATTTAAACACTTTCTTAATAGATACGTTTCAATTGAATATTATACATTTGGGATCATCATACTTTTGTAATATTAAGTTAAGTCACGATAGTATAGTTTTAAGGATAAATGAGTTTAATATAAATGAAACATTGTAGAAGATAGAAATGTGATGTTCTTACATACAGATCAATAAAAACTTTGATTTTCATACTCAAATTTGAGTATAGGTCCTGACAAATCTTAAATATAAAAAAAATCAAAGTTTTTATGAGGATGCCGTAAGGTTATCATGATATTATTTTGTTAACGAAAAAGATTAAAAATTCTTTCTGTTCTGATTTATGATTATTTATATATATAAAAATTCATATAGATTTTTTTTACAATATGTTATTGTAGTCAGCATCTCAAGATGTAATCAAAGAAAATTGTTTTATCATTATCTGATAGAAACATTTCTATATATAGATAGTAACTTCTCCCTAATAATTTTCGATAGCAAAATTCTTCATTATATATCGAAGAAAGTTTTTTTTTTATACTACTCTTACATAAACTCTAGCAAATTATATATGTCTTATTAGTAATAACTCGTTAGTGAGTGATAGTGGCTAACGTAAAAGGATTATTAGACATTTCTTTTATGAACTGATGAGTAATTTCAAAAGCACTATAAAACTAAACAAGAAGTTCATGTGGACAATAATACAATTTCAATTTAAAGTATAAGAATCTAAATGTATATCAAAAATTTTTGAATATTTTCTAAAGAATATGAATATCAAAAAAAAACAACAGTTCTCTTGAAACGGTAGCTTAAAAGTATTTAAATAAAAATGATTCTTTTGATTATTAATAAGTTTAGTAAGAAAAACTTTGAAATATTGTCTCATTATATATAATTATAATTCAAAAAATTCCATACTCAACAATAAAAAGACATTTAAATTAATAAGCAAAAATATTCAGTAGATTTAATCTTAGAATAATTAAATAAAATAGAAAACAAACTACTTTTCTTTTATCTTCTCATTATTAATCGCTGTATTTTCTTTTTTTACATCTTATTGATAGATTTTAAATCTTATTAAAAACAAACAAAAATTATTTATGTGGCATTGTATCTGTAACTGTACTTGGAGTTTCAGTCGTTGAAGTTGTAATAGTTGATACTGAAAAAAAGAAAAATAGTAAAAAGTTTAAATATAACATATTTTATAAAATGTCTAATCCTTACTTGTGGTTAATGTAATAGGTAAAACAATAGCACATATAATGCCAACAATAATTGTTACAGCAGCAGCAATACTAACAATAATAATTAGCTTTTTCTTTGCAGCTGATGTTGCAATAGATTGTTCTAATCTAAGACAAATATATTTGTTAAAAGAATAAAATAAAGATATAGTTACTTTTCAGTAACTTGTTCTGCTAATTTTGGTTCGGGTGTTTTTGTTTCGATTGAACTGACAATAGAAGCAGTTGACCAAGAATTTCGTCCAGAATCAATAATACGTGGAGGTGTTGATGGAGCTATACGTCCACGATTAACAATTCGTGTTACTTTCATTTAATATTTTCAAATTCGGTTTGATTGTTATTATTCTTGTTTTCTTTTTTTTTTATCTATCAAACTATGATTGCCGACAAGTTTTTTTGACTGATAAAATTCAATTCTATAATACTTTTTTTTTACTTTAAAAATATTACTCACATAGAAATGAGACTACACAAATAACATACCATATTTTTGGATGACAACAATGTCTTCTTATACAATGTAATGTTTTTTTCTTTCTTTTTTGTCTTTAGTGTGTTAAAATCTATATTGATAATATAGAATATGATTAAATAGATTTATTTGGTTTCTTTTAAAAAAACATTCTTTAATAATATATTCATGGAATAATAAAAATGTAGAAAAAAAAAGGAAAAGATGAATAAATAAGCAAAGAAGTATGAAATAAAATTAAAGAAAAAGAAATATATAAGGATATGATTAGAATAATTTTTTATTTTATTAAAGAATATCTTATCTATTGAATTGAAATTTATTAAGAGATTTGTTCAATTGAAGAGAATGATTTTATAATATTTATTTTTGTTTTTTTATTGTTGTCTAATTGATTGATCCGAATTTTATTTTTATTTTGAAATAAATACAAGAAAAGCAAAAGAAAAAAAAAAAAACTTTCTTATAATTGTTGTAAATTATATTTATTTAAAAGCCCGAGTACTTCAGTCGGTAATTGTTCTTGACTGGTTGTTAAAATTCGTTGACCTGTTTGACTATCATATATTTCTGTTAATAAAGCATTTTGTTGTTGAAATGATAATCGATTATTATTAAATGCAATTGGTCGTCGATTATGATGATAATGATGATTACTATGTAAACTATGAAGTGATGGTGAAGGTGATGGTGGACGAGAAAAATTAGAAGTAGCATGTAATTCATGTACGGATTGATGTCGAGATAAAGGTGAATGCATTTGTGGTAATTGTGCTCTATGTAAATATTGTTGTTGTTGTTGTGGTGTTTGAAAACCAAGAACGTGAGTAGTAGAATTTGATGATTGATGGAATGGACGTGGTTGAGATTGAGAACGTTGTATATGATTATGAGGAAGATTAGGTGGATGAAGTATATGAGGAATTGATGGTGATCGATGATGAATATTTTCTCTTGATTGTGTTCGATTATTAGTTAACATTGGCATAAAACGATCAGGCATTTTTTCAAAATGAACATATGTTTCGGAAGAATAAAAATTTTTTGATGTTACTGGTTGTTCACTATTATAAATATTAATATGATTTTGTTGTTGTTTATGATATTGATTAAGTGCTTGTAAATATTTTGCTGCTTCAATTTCAGTGCGATTATCACGTGATAAAAACCAACGTAATGTTTGATCTGTATACGATTTAACATTATATTGTGGTGAAAGAATTTGTTGTGCTGTTTGACGAATTTCTTGTTGTGTTAATGGTGGTATAACTGTACGATATGGATCATTAACAATAATTTGTGGAAGTGTTGAACCAAGTGGACGGCCTTGACGAGCTTCACGATCAAGAATAGAAAGTATATTCCAATATTTTAATGAATATGGTAAATCTGCGTACATAACTCCTTTATATTCATACGTTGTTTTTTCTTCAATTTTAAGTGTTTCTCCTGGTATACGTATTAAACGAATTCTTGAACGTGGACCATCTTCTTGTAAATAATCAGTTGAATATGAACGACGTAATGAATTTGCTGCTGATTCATTAATATGATCATCAACACGAACAAATAATTCTTGTTCTCTAGCTTGTTGTTGACTTGATTGATTTTGTTGAGTATCATCATAGAAATCTTTAACATGAATAATACGTGCACGTACATAACGTTGTCCACCTGAATAAGATACTGATAATGAACGACGTGTTGGTTCACGTTTATAACGTGGTGGAGCATGTTCATGTGGACGTATAGATTCACGCATTGAATTTATTTCACGTTCAATTAATGCACGACGTCCAGCACCTAATTTAATTTAAAAAAGAAAAAATAAGAAAATTTCATTTTTTTAATTATAAAAACAAACCAAGATAAAATTCTGCTTCTGATGGATGACCAGGTGGTGGTGGACCTTTATGTATTTGTTGATTTTCTTGTTTTTGTTCAGTTTGTTTTTGTTGATATTTTTGTTCAATAATACGTTGCTGTTGTTCCATATCACGACGATATTTAGCATAATCAAATGGTTGTTGAATAACATTATTAACTTCTCGTTTAAATATATCATGTTGTCGTTGACGAATATCTGATATATTTGCTGTTAAATTTAATGTTTGTGATGTTAAATCTAATAAATAATATTCATCACGTGCAACTAATATTAAATGACGTTGTTGTTCAGCTTGATGTGTTAAACGTAAATGTGAACGATTTATTTGGCAAAGACGATGAATAATTGTACGATAACGTTGTACAAGACGTAATGATGTTGTTACATCAATACGTGATACACGACGTAAATCAGTTGAATTTGTTTGATTATAATCATCACGTGATGAATAATCAACAAGATGTAAAAGAGTTGTTGGTTCAGCTAATTGTCGAGTAATTTCTTGTTCTAATTCAGAATTATTAATAGATAAACAACTACTTGAACGTGATATAATTTCATCAACTAATTCTTTTTTAAGTGATGTATTCATTTGACGACGTTCACTTTCTGTTACTGATAATATTATTAAATGAGCACTACCTAAATAGAAAAATTATTCTGTATTTCAATGAAATACATGTTTTTTTTTTGTTCTATAGATTAAATAATATAAATTGTATAATAATCTGAAATAAAATAATTTCTGTTTAACATACCATAATGATTAAGTTCATATTCAATTTCACATCTAATAACTAATGGTAAATTTTCCAGATATCTAGCATATTCAGTTCTTATACGATGACCTTCTTTATTATAATAATGTATTGATATAGTTGGTTGTGTTGATTTTTCATAAATATTTTCTTTTTCATCATCATTTTGTTTATATAAACCATAATCACGTTTTACTAATTGATAATTATTATCTGATGATGTAACAATAACATGTAATTCTGTTGATTTTAATTCTTCATCTGTATATGTACGTTCAATACGTTGAAGTTGTTTTTCAAAACGTGTTTGTGAACCATGTTGAGTTTTTTCTTCATAAGATACAACAAGACATTTACATGCACCACGTGTATGAATTTCGTAAACTTCTGATGAACGATGTTCATCTTCATTTGAATCATTTTCTTGTAAATGACGACGAACAACATGACGATTTATATCACGTAATTGATCAATACGTATACGTGATGTTATTTGACCAAATGATGAAGGTTGTTCAGGTACAGTTGGAAGATGTTCATCAGTTGATGAATGACGTTCTTCACGTTTAAATTCAAAATTATCTTCATAATCATTTATTTTCGATTTATCTTCAATAAAAATTACAGCAGCACCATCATCTTCATCTTCACTACTATGATGACTTGAACGACGACGTTTTATTTCATATCTTGTTGTTGTTGTTGTTGTTTTTGTTCGTATTACTTGATTTGCTTCATCATCTTCAATAGATGATGATGGTAAACGTTGTCGTTCTTTTATTGGTCGATGTAATGAATCAGTTGTTTGAGCTGCAACATTATGTTGTTCAACAGTTGAATCAACTTGTGTACCTATAGGTCTATGTGGTGGTTTAATTGTTGATGTTGGTAATGTTGTTTGTGTAGCAAAATCTTGTCGTTCTGTTGTTGATGAACGATTATATTCATAATCAGGTATATAAATATTAGTAACTGGTGGCACAGATTTTTTATGAGATTTTTGTTCTAATATATACAATGTTTCAACATCAACTTTAACTGGAACACCTTCAATACCAACTCGTGATACAGTAGTATTATCTTCATAAACACGAGCACGAATATCACGAACCATTGAAACAGATGTTTCTGCATCAGGGTGAAGAGTAGTAATATATTCGTTCATCTAAATAGATTAAATAATTAATGAATATTTGGCTAATAAAAACTAGTCAAATGAAAATAAGTTTTTAGAAATAAAAAGAATTTAAATATACTGAAATAATCTTCTTTAAAGAATAAAATATTATTACAAAAATATAACTTACAGTTGTTCCACTAGTTGTACGTTGACCATGATTAATTATATTTTGTCTATCAAGTTCAAATTTAATTTCATTTGTTGTATTATTATTTTGAAAAATTCCTCCATTATATGAACTATTATGATGAAAAACAAAATTGTCTTCATAATGTTGATTATTTTCATTATGATCACGTCTTGCAAGACGTTTAACTGGTGGTGATGATGTTAAACTATTTGAACCATCAGAATTATCATCATGTAAAGATTTTTTTATTGAAGGTTTTTTTCTTGGTTTTATATTTGTTGATGGTGATGATGATGATGATTCAAGACGACCAATGATTTTTCGTACATGACTTTGTTCGGATGGTGTTGGTGATAATGAATTCGATGGATTAATATTTCGTTTATTACGTAAACGATCTTCATTAAAATTTTCTTTAAATAAATCTACAAAAAAGAAAAAGATTATATTTTTTATTTAAAAATAAAATTCAACTTTAACCATTATTATTATTTGTTGATTTAACATCATAAACTGCAACAGAAACAAGAGTTGGATATGATGGTGATGAACTTCTTGGTATATATGTATGATCACTAAATCGATCACCTGTACGTAAATTAATTTGTGAACGTGATAATATTGATCTTGTATCAATATCTTTTGCCATTTGTTTAACTTTTGTTGTTATATTTGAAATTGGTGTTTTATTTGAAAGAAGAATTGGTGGTGTTGGATGATTTATTTCAATAACATCACGTAATTGTTGTCCACTTATATTATGTCCATCTTCTTCTAAACTATCTTTTGAATTTAATCGTGAACGTCGTTCACGTTCACGCCATATATTAAATACATTAAAATTATTTTCATTATTTGATGATATAACATTATATTTAACAGCACGTCGTGGTATCCTTTCTTGAAGAAATATTAATGCACGAGTTTTTGTTCTTAATGGACGATATATTTTAAGATAATGAATAATATCTTTTAATCGTTCTTTAGAAAAATTTTCTAAATGTTGAACATGAATTAATTCATCAATTAATAATTGAAGAGTTTCAATATCTCGTCGATCAAATGATTTTTTATTTGTTAAATTACGTAAACGACCTACTATATGTATAGTTTCATTATCTAATGGTAAGAAACCTATTTGACGTGCAATATTTTCATCAGTTTCATTATCATTAATATCATCATCACTATTATCATTGTCATCATTATTATCATCATCGTCATCATCGTCATCATGATCATCATTTCCATCACTACCATCATCATTAGATCTAAAATAATAAAGAATTTTATTATTAGAAAATATTCAATTATAACTATACGGAAAATCATAGCATTTTCAGAATAAGAAAACAGTCATTTTTAATGAATAATATGTAAATTATATTACTAACAACAATATAAAAACACAGTTTTAATATTTTTTGCTCGAGCTTGAAAAATTTTGGTATAGTAAATAGTTTGAAAAGAGTAAGTATTTAAGGATGTGGGTACGCATGGCGGCCTTCATATTTCGAGAAATTCTTATTATTAACTTGTTGAAATTGAAGAAACCACTGTTTTAATTATACAAATACTAAAATTTATGATCACAAAAATGAAAAAAAAAGTAAATTTTTCGATATAAATTTAAGATTTTCTTTTAAATATCCGAAGATTTACCTATTTTAAAGTGGTTTTCCATAATTTCAGCCGAGAGTCAGTTCTCACTTTTTGGGATCACCGAACTCTACCCTATTAACAAGAACGTTCACACCTACAACAAATTCTATACTTCATTCCACATCCATAAATTACTAATTTTTTGAGCAGACATCATAGTTATGAAACACTAAATTTTATACCAATAGTTTCCTTTATTTACTGGTAATTTTGTATATAATACTGATTAATAAATAAAGCATTGACTTGAATATCTATGTAACAGAGTTGTGATAAGACAGATTGAAATGGTTATATCAGTCAGTTTTTGTCAATTTATAGAAACTTTTTTAGTAGGACAATCTATTTGTGATCTCTCCGTTCTTTTTTCATCAGAGAAATATTGCATACTTATCTTGGAGATGTATTCTTATAAGTGAACTTTTTTTAGGTTAGTTTTTATCATCTTAGAAAAATGTTTCGAATTTCTTTCTTTCTTTCAATCTATCACATTAAAATTGAAATATTAATCTTACCGTCTTGAATTATTCCGACTTCTATTGGAATTTGATCTATTTCTATTTGTATTATTATTTGATGAACCATTTGTTTGACGATCTTTTTTATAAGATTCATTATTATTATTATTATTTCGATGTTGAGAATAATCATTTGCCTTTTGAATATAATTATCTCCATTATCTATTTCTGGTTCTGATGTTTGAGAACTTTGATTAATTTTAAATAAAGATATTTTTTCTTCTTGATGTATATTTGATAATATTGAAGAGAATACTTCATAAAAAATAGCTTGTTCTAATTCACCATTATTAACTTGAAGTTGAACATCAAAATGATTCAATGATATATCCATATGATTTATACTACTATCTTCGTCTTCATCTTCATCTTCTTCTTCTTCAATTTCTAAGTTACTTTTAAAATGTTTTTGAATATTATTTATTAAAAAAATTTTTTTTTCTTCAATTAAATTATTATTTTCATAATATTCATCTACTGTTTTATCAACACGAATTTTTTCATCATTATTTATCCATTTATGATATCCATTAATAAAATGAAGACTTTCACTTGTTCCTGATACTAAATCAGTTTGTTCGAGTGAATCAATAGATGAAGCACGTTGCATATCCTTTAAGAAAAAAAATAATAATAATAAAAAATTTTATTCAAAAATTTTAACTTACTGTTAAGTTAATTTCATTATCTTCTTCACGTTCGTTGTCCATTTTAATTATATAAGAATAGAAATGATTCTAAAAAATAACATCATTTAAATATGTGTGACTAAATATATTTGATTTTTTTTTTCTCTTTCTCCTTTCTCATTTTCTTACTTGAACATTAATATATGTATCAATTTACGCCTTTCTTGTTTTTTTTTCTCGTGTTATTCTCTTACAATATTTATCTTTATACCAATCAGTTAAGCCTTTTCCTGTTTTCTTTTTTTTTTAAATGAGATAAAGTCATAGGAGATTGACACTTCTATAAATCCTTATTACTTACCCAATGAATATTGACAAATTCTTTAGGTGCCATTTGCCAATCGAATTAACAAAAAGTAAAATACAAATAAAGGACTAATTGAATAATATATATTTACTATTAGGACATGATGATGTCAAAGAACAAATAGATGTATACTTATGAATAATGATATACATATAAAATAATCAAAGACATGTCACGGACGACTGAATTGAGAAGTAAAATGACAGTAGAAACGAAGTAAGAAAAATAATATACATATATATATATATATATATATGTGCTTTCATGAAATATGTGACAGTCAAGGACATTACCGGATGATTCTTTTGATTAAATTTATTATTTTTTATTCATATTGTATTGACATGTCTATATGATTAACTAATACTTTTTTACTTCAAAGTAATTTGACAGATATTGAAAAGAGTGACAAGAAATATCAGATATCAAAATGTGTTATTACTCATGTCGATTGATCGAATACTGTAATTTCTTATTACTATGGTTGTCGAAAAGAAAAAAAAAACGAAGAAAATTTTTCTTATATAAGATATTGAAAATATATTTTGATGAAAATCGCTTTTTTCTTATCTATAATGATGGTACATACCAATGGTTTGTCGTATATGAATCTTTCTTAGTCTTCGTTTGAACTAAATTTCTTCTCTTCTTTCTTTTCTTTTTTTTTGGTTCTGCCTGACTGAACAACTATGCTCTCTTTCTCTCTCATTTTTGATGATGATCATCACGTTCAAAATGAATGAATGATGTGCAATGTGAAAATAATCTATCATCAACGAAAGAAAGAGAGAAAAAGAAGAGCGTACAGCAATCAGTAAGACCAGCCACATCGTAAATTGACACATTTATTCAATCAATCGGAAGAAAGAGCGAGAGAGAAAATATTCAAGCATTTCATGATTTCATACATATATATGATAATGGCGAGACATCTTTTCATACACATTTCATTCATATATGTATATATATATATTGATTCAAATGATTGCATATCGATGACTCAACATAAAAGATAAATCACTAGATATATCGTTCAACATCTTTTATATAACATAATCAATAAGAATATTAACGAAAAAATCTGACTTATGTAGATATTAGATTATGTTATATATAGAATAATAATGATATTGAAAATCTTAAATTAAGGACATCCATTCATTTCCAAGTCAAAATTTTCATTTTTTTTTTTGTTTTTTTTGTGGTTACTATACACTTTTAAATGGTGTCGATCTATAGAGTATATTTTGATAATTGAAGATTCACTATTTATATATAAAATATTTGAATTAAAAATCATGAAATACAGTGAAAATATTTAAAAAATGCAATGTTTTTAAACAGAAAAATCGGAGTATGTCACCTCCGTTCTCTCATATGCTTTGACCTATTGAAATGAAAAATTTTTTTATGATAACTAGTATTAAATCAGGATATATATATACATATGTGTTTCTCTTCTTGAAATATTGCTCTGATCATTTTTGGCAGACTACAAAATTATACACTCAGAATTCATTCTAGTTGTTACAAAAAGAATTCAGTCATAAAAAATGAATTCCACATGAATCTGGAGAAGAAGGAACTTCCAGTTATTCTTGAAACTTGCGTTTTTTATTTCTTGCAGAAGGAAGAATTCTGAATTTTTAACAACTTTAGTTCTCCTATTCAAGATTTAAACTAATGATCGGAACTGTTCTTTAGAAATCAGAAAAGGAAGAATGTGTTCTTAAAAGAACAAATAATATATTTAAATATGATTTCATTTAATAAAGTCTATCATATTCTTAAATTTTTTATTTATAAACTTCATTATAAAAAAAACATAATTAATCACTATCAAAATTAGTTAATATCAACCATTCAGACATTTAATGTCAAATTTTTTTTACTCAGGTAATAATTTAAAATATAACATACTATTAAGGTTAAAAAACATTTATCATTTTTCATCTAATGAGACCTTCGATCTTGACAAGTATCGATATATTAATAATAAAATGTAAGAATATACAAATAATTAACTAATGAATTTTTTAAATTATTATACTTTATATAGATATATTACTCATATGAAAATAAAGTAATTCAAATCGAAAAAATAAAAATAAACACGACTCATTAAGTAAATGCAACGAAAAATATAGGTTAATACAAAAAAACTACTTAAGATTATATCATGAAAATAAATGAAGATGTTAATTATATACGTATAATAAACAGATACGTATTTCGTTAATAATATTATTTTATTTTTTTTGATATTTATCTCTATCTTATTATTTTATTATGACCTAAAAATAAATATATATATAGTATTTAGCAATTTTTTCTTTCGATTTTTTTTATGAATATGTACATTATTTTAGTATATTTAATTAATTAAAATTTTTCGAATAGAACAAGTATTGAATAGATTTAATAATAAATACCGCTAAACAATTTTTAAAATTAATTATTGTTTCAACATTTCTTTTGTTTAACCCTTTGAAGGCGAACTTTTTAAAAAAAAAAGAAATAAAGCTATAATGTCTTGATTAGTTATGTTGTGAAAATTATTAACTATTATAATTAACACACTTATTCTTGCTTCTAAAACGCAAATAGAGAATTCTGTACCATATATATACGGGCTTCGTCCTCAAAAAGGTGAATAATAAATGTTCAATCATATTTATCAAGTTTATTTGTAGAAGAATAGAATTATATAAATTTATTTTATACAAACAATTTTTGGACACAGTATACAATAAATATATTGACGATATAATAGATATGAAAAATATGGTAACTTCTATTACATTTCCAATCACTTAAATTTATTTTTTCTAAAATAAATCATTTTTATTGTTTATTTTGTTTTTTATATAAAAAATTTCACTATTTCCTAAATTGAAAATCCACGAAATTTATTCAATCATTCATATATATATATTTTAATATTACCTTTAAATAAAACTATAAATGACAAAATCATTTTATTCTTTAAATATTTTTTAGTATTGATAGTATATTGAATTATATTTATTAAATTTTATTTATAATTTTATTTTTATAATAATGAATAAAAATATTTTCAAAATAAGGTTTAGTTTTAAGTATAAAGAAAATGATATCTAATATATTATATGTATTTCTACAATTATTATATGAGAATCTTGAAGGTTTTTATCAAAATGATAAGAAAAAACTACATTGTAATGATGATTTTTATAATTTTTATCCTTGATATCAAATTTATTTTTTTATATATAAAATAATCTTATTCTAAATAGTACGACCATCAATAAGTTATATTAGAAAATAAAAATAATAAAAAACAATTTTATTTCTTAGAAATTTTTTGAATTTTATTTTAATATATATATTTTTTTTTTCGTTTCTTGAATTTTTCTTTGTATCTATCAATGTTCAAAATAAAAGTATGCACAATTTATGGTGTTATTGCTGTCTGACAAGTAACGGTGACGATGTCGTTTTTTTTCCTTCTCGTTCTTATGTCTACTACTATTACTGCTGCTGCTGCTGCTGCCACTACTGTCGTTCTTTCTCCACCACTTCTTTAT
>JAJEKB010000103.1:109719-158336 GCA_022393335.1 Macrotrachela quadricornifera | reverse complement strand
GAAAATAAAATGAAAGAAAAAGAAACGGAGTTTTATGTTGAAGAACGGGCGTTGGTGTATGTCAATATACGCTCAATAGCAACTGGCATACAAGTCATCGTCGGCGTTTTGGTAACATGGCTTTTTCGTTAAAAAAACGTGTACAATCAAAACTACATGTGAGTTTTCTTTTTTTTATATTTTTAATTACGAAAAAAAAGCTCTTAATCAGTAACCAATGACTGTTTTCACAAGTAATTTTAATTTTTAGATAGCTTCAGGCGGTGATGATGATGCTAATGCATTAGGTGAAGTTCTTCATCGTTCAACTAAAAGATCTAAATCAAATAAGAAACACAAAAAATCTAATAATTTATTAAAACCTGATCATATTAATAATCCTGATAGTGACATTGATATAAATACGCAATTATTATCAAATGAATGTTCAATTAATTATAGAAATGAATGTCCATGTGAGACACATTATGATAAACAATTAGTTGAACGTAATTATGACTTAACTGTTGATAAATTATTTGATTTAATATTTGGTTCAAATGAATTTGTTCGAACATATAGACAAGCTCAACGTATTTATGGTATGTTAAATAAATAAAATAATTCTTTTTTTCAAAATTTTCAAATAAATCGAAATTTTTTTAGATGATATAGCAACTGATTGGACTATAAACGAAGAAACTAATTATCGTGAACGAGTACTTAATTACAAAGTACCATATGAATCTACATTAGTTGGAAAAGGAACTATTTCTACACGTGAAAAACAAGTAAGATATTAATTGCATAATAAATAAAAGAAAATCTCCTAACGAAACCAACGTGATATCATTTTAAGTCTTTTATAAAAAGATAATCAAACATAAATTTTTTTAAAGAAATATTTCGGACATTCATATTAAGTAAAATACTCACTGATACTTTTTATATTTGATTATGCACTTTTACATACTTGAAAATATTTCTTGAATAGAAGTTTACAACAATAGAAAAAAAAAATTTTATTTTCTATACTTAAAATTGTATATAAAGTTTCTAATGAACTATATTGAAAATATAATAGAAATAATTTAATCAAGATTTTTTGTTTTCTATTGTTAATAAAATATTTGATGAGATAATAGAATATTGTTATTTATTTGAAGTTTAAAATGAATCATAATCATACTTATACATTAATTTAAGAGTCATAGAAAATTTTTTACAAGAAATTTGAACAAAAGTATGCAAAATTTAAAATACATAAATTAATTGTAAATAGTTAAATTTTTATATAATTAAGATCAATAAATTTTTCTTATTTTAGATACTTACACATGAAGTAGCCGGATCTCATTATATAGTTGAAACAGAAGTAGTTAATGATGGTGTTAAATTTAGTGATACATTTGCTCTATATATACGTTATTGTCTTATACAAACATCTGTAACAACTACTAATTTACGTGTTACTGCTCACGTTCGATTTTGTAAATCTGTTAATGGTTTCGTAAAACGTTTGTATTATTTTGTTTTTGTTTCTTTTTAAAAATTAATTTTTTTTCTTTTTTTCTAAAAGAAATTATTGAACGAAATGCATATTCAGCATCACAAGAAGGACTTAAAGATTTGAGTACGTCAATAAATAAGAATAAATTATTTGTAACATAAAAAATAAATGATTTCTAGATAATCGCCTTAATTTAATTAGTAATTTTAAAATGGGTAAAAAGAAAATCAAATTTTTTTTTTTATATAAAATTATTTTTTTTTAATATTTAAAGAAAAACGTCGTTTAAGTCGTGGTGAAATTACATTGGCTGTTCCATCTTCAATAAATGAACGTAGTCGTCGTATGAGTCGACATGATGCACTTGCTATAACATCATCAAATAAATCATTAACTGATAATGATAAAAGTATATAATAAATAAAAAGAAAAAAAGAAAATTTAATATTTTATTTTTATTTATAGAATTCAATCTAGATCAACCAACCATATTTACTTATCCTGATAAAATTCTATATTTTTTTATTTTCACGTATAAGAAAAAGATTTTACTAAAAAATTTAATTGAATACTATTCTTTTAGAGTTGGTTTTCTTTTATTAATTCATCTATATTTATATCTTAAACTTAAACATATGGATATTCTTGTTGATAATTTATCTCATTTAATAAAAATGTAAAAATTTCTTTATATTTTTAATATTTTATTACTATTTTATTTTATTATATAGATCAAGTTCAGTATCATCAGCAAAACATTGAATATACAAAAAATTTTTATTTCAATCTTTCTTTTCTTCTTTAATCATCATATACTTATTTAAATTAAAAAATAATAATTAAGAAATGAAAATTATTTCATTAAAAGTATTGTTATATTTGTGATAAATATAAAATTATTTAATTTTTTTTTTTTGAAATCTAATAAAACTTTTGCAATATTTTTCAAAATCTTTGAAAAATAATTACATACTTATTTTCTTCGTCTATCTTTTCTCGTCAGATACAAAGTTATAGTTATGTTTTATGGAATGATATTGCTACGATTAGCGCAAGAAGAAAAAAAGAAGGTGCCTCCCTCTTTATTACAATATGTTTTGAAAGAAAAAAACAAAAAAACCTTGACTGGGTAAAAATTGACTTATTTTTGTATTATATTTCTATTTACTATTGTAATTTAAAATGGAACTCAATGATTTACCGGATGAATTATTATTGCAAATATTTTTTCATCTTTCATTAGGTCCAATAACAGATATATTTTATTTAACATTAATATGTAAAAAATGGTATCAAATTTTAAGATCGAAAGAATTTCTTCAACAAATTAATTCATTTAAATATCAATCTCGTTTTATTATTTATCATTGTTTTTTAAAAAATAATCGAAAACAAAATAATTTACATCAATTTCTTGAATATGATTCATATTCAACAAAACCATATTTAACAATCAATGGTGATTTAACAAGATTAAAACAAGATATTGAAAATTGTCCATTAACCAATATGACAATATCAATGTGGTGTCGTACATTAAGTCATTCAAGTTTACATAATAGTACTATTTTACTTTTATGGCATTTTCATCTTGGATATGTAGGATTTTATCGAGATGATCCTAATCAAGGATATGCATTAGTTAAATGTACTTATGCACAACAACATCAACTTAAAACTAAATTCCGTCTAGAAATAGATGAATGGTATCATATAGCTATTGTTATTAAAGAAAAAAATCTTCAGTTATATATTAATGGTAATAGAATAGGAAATTGGTTATTAGAGGAAAATATTAATAAACAAAATGTATCTATAGCACCGCATTCATCTATTTGGTTTGCTTCACATTGTGGTCCAAATCGATGGCTTGGTTCATTATTTGATATTTGTTTATGGAAACGTTGTTTAGAATCATATGAATTAAAAGAAATAGCACAAATAAGAAAACCAATCGAAACAATTAATTTCATACCTTATTTAAAATTATAAATTTAATAAAGAATTTAAATGCATATGAAATTTGAAGTTATAATATAGGTCATGTAAAAAAAAAAACTTATCAAGAAGAAAAAAAAATAAGAATTTGTTTTAAAATCAAAATATGAAAAAGATAAATGTTTAGTAGAATGAAATTCTACAAGATATTTTTATACTAATTAAAGGTGTGCAGTTAGTTCCTTTTTATTTCTTGTCTTCATTCTATACTATTTCAATTTACAGTGGATCATTTTAAATAATTTATACTTTTCAATTGGCAATTTTGTTTTTTTAAAATAATTCAAAATGAATACATTAAATGAAGAATTGTAAATGGTATAAATTAGTTAGAATTCAATGTAAAATATAGTTCGGAGTATATTTATATATATATATATATGTTAACAACATCTTCTGTTTTTTTTCTTATAGAATACAAAAGTAAAACAGATATCAATCTCTATTGATTAGTTTAGAATATTTTAAAACTTGATATATGTCCTATAAGTGAGAAACTTCACAAACATTTATCTCCTTATCAATATTCTCGCAAGTCATACTATTAAATGAATAGTTTGATATACTAATCTATATTTCGAATTATTCATATTTTATTCTTGTGTTTTTTCTTTTAATGAAAGTAATGATGAATTGTTCTATTATGAAAAAGGAACGAATTATAATCATAGTACATGATTAATCAGAATATAAATCTGAGTAAAGTCTAATTCATTGAAGAAATTTTAAAATATAGTTATATATCATAGGCAATCTAAATTGACTTGTATCGATTGATAAAATAAAATATTTTTTTTCTTCGAAATACGCGCTTCGTTGTGCTTTTCTTCGATTTACCAGTGAAAATACATATATAATGATACATTTATTCCACTAATACCGATAAATTATCAAAGATTATCATGTTTACTGGTGCTCAAATCAGTAATTATCATTTTTTTTCTCTTTAATAATCATCTTAAATTAAATATTTTTTGTTTCAATAGTAACAACAAAATTAATTCATCGAAATAATCGAAATGAAATAATTAATAGTCGAAATGAAGATAAAATTACACAAGATTTAATAAATATGGCTATAGTTGTACCACGATCAAAAGCAGCTATTGTTGTTGAAAGTCAAGAAGAAAAAATTGAACGAAAAGCTCTTGTACAAGAACGAAAATATGAAAGACTTATTGAACAAAAAAAAATTGTTCAACATATGGAAGATTTAATGGAAAAAGTATTTTATTAATTTTAAATTAAATTATTTTAATTTATTCTAACAATACGAAAGGTACTTCATGAAACATCATTATCAAAAAAAGATGAAAATAATTTACGTAATAAAATTAAAAGTATCAAAGCTAAAGTGAATAAAGAATCGGATAATAATGATATAACATCTCTTCATCCAACTGTAATTAGACAACCATCATTATCGTCTCAAATAAAATCAGATGTAAATATTTTCAATTGTTATACTTTTATCTTTTTTAGATATATTTAGTCTATTGAACAATCATCTCAATCAAATATACATTCAAAACCATTGAAATCAATAAATCAAGGGCCTTTTCTTTTATGGTATGATAAACACTCTAATTAATATTATTTTATTATTATTAAATTCAAAAACAACGCAATTAAATATATCTTTTAAATATCGAAAAAAAAAACTAATTTAAATTAATAAAATCACATTGTATAATCAAATAGATTTCGTTGAGTCTAACTAAAGATTTAGTAGTTATACTTCTATAACGAATGTTTAAGAATAAATGATGTCTCAATACGTTCTTAATAACTTCTTTAATACTTATTTTTATGACTGCAAACTGTTTCTAAAAGATTCTCCATTCAATTTCTTCCATAGAAGACGTATATGAAAAGATTTTTTAGAGAAACTCAAGCAAAAATACTAAGTAATAACACTAAAACGTACAAAAAATCCAGCTTTTCAACTTAAAAAATACAGATTCTTTCAATTTTCTGCCAACTATCGATTAAACATAATTTAAAAAATTTTATTTTTATCTCTGCAATGTACAATAATACACTTCCTTTTCAGATTTTTGAGAATTTAACTGAATAAAACTCATAGCTAAGTCAAAGTAGCATGTATTGAGTTTAAGTTTTTATTATTTTGATTAAAAGTGATTATGAATTTCTACATTTATACTAAAACTTCAACTGACCTTGCATTACTTTAAAGAGAAAGAGCAAATGTAAATGTACTCAAAAAGCTTTGGACTTTAATTTCTTTATTTTTAAATATATAAAATGCACTCAGTAATTTATTATTAAATTAGTTTGGAGAGTTGATCGTTTTCCATATGTTCAGTATTCTAATTGTATCTTTCTTCTTAACTTCCTCTAGAAAACTTCTTGAAACAAATTTTGTGTAAAATTGAATGGTGAATCTTTTAGAAAAAGATTTATGTTTAAAAAAAAAAAAAAGATGAAGAAATTATCAAGGATATACTGAGATTCTATTTTATTCTGGAACATCCATTATATCCATATGTATAAATTATAACTATAAATAACTTTTTGATCTTGTTTTATCCTTCCTGAACAACTATTTTATCATATTGTCACTCTGAATAATAATTGATTTAATAACGTATTTTCTTTTGTTTGAATGAAATATTACTAATAAAATCAGATTATACGAGTAATTTACTTGATAAACAGTATATTTAATATGTGAATTCAATTCTTGGAAGTCACAAGAAACATAAGCAAGACAATATATCATATTAATAGTAAATTTACACAAATTCCAAGTAATAAATTAGTTTTTCTATACTATTTTTATCCTAAGAGTGTCATAATAATATTTCATTTGTTAAACAAAATAAACAAAATTGAAGTAAAATAGAAGATTAGTTTTAAAATAGCTATTTGTCATTGGAAAATAAGTAGGTTGAAACAAATGCGAGCTATTTGAATGATTGAAAAAATCAATTGAATATTTTTTAGAAGAGATCTTATTAAATTTTCTTCAAAATTTAAAATAAAAAATCTTAATTTAATTTAATTGATTTTTTTAAAGAATCAAGTAAGAGAAATATATAAATTGGTTTAATTTTTCACTATATGAAGAAATGAACTTTCTAAAATCATCAGTTCATAAATATAATTAAATTTATTTATCAAAAACATTCGACATGCTATTCATATTTCTTTCAAATTGATTAGATTGAGTTAAACGACTTTTTCTATACTTTTTGAAAAAACAATTATTGAAATTTTTATGATTTACTATGCAGAAATAAATGATTACAACAAATACTTATATTCCTTCTGTTATAAAAAAAGATCATGAACGTTCTTTTAAATTATTACTTTTAATTTTTATTAGAAAAAAAAGATTAAAAAGAATTTTCTCTATGCTATTATTGTAAAGAATTCCACAGTAAATCTTCTGGGAAAAAACAATTCAGATTTTTATCATTGTTTTTTGTAGAGATAAATATACAAAACAATTTTTCAGTATTAAATGCTATAGATAATAAATGTTAACGATCGATTAATGGTACTGTTTGACCTTTGATAAAAACTAATAATAGGATGAAACTAAAATATATTATTGACATGTATAGTAAGACTTTCTCAATCTGAATCAGTAGAAAATTAAATCAATTAAATTATAAAAACATATTTAATAAGATTTTTTTTTCATTGACCTAGGAACTATTTTATAATAGAAAAAAAAAATTTTAATAATTTAAATATGTTTTAAATTAATTTTTATATTCATATATAATCAAACTTTTTCTTTCAGAAACGTATTATTTTATTGTTAAATTTTCATTAATATAATTCAGTAGAATACTCTAGTATTGTCTACGGACATTTGTCTCTTTTTCTTACAATAAATTCTAATGAATGATATACTAAAAAGCAAATGATAGACATTCAAATTGAATAAATTTGAATAGGAAGCATATTACTAACTATTTAAGTCAATATTAAAAAAAAACTTTTTTTTTAAACCGACTGTTTAACAAAAATCATACTTTGTTTTTTCTCCTAACCAACATCTGTTATTTTCTCATTGAAAAAAACCAAAAATTTTAAACGAAGAATCATTCATTTTCTACTAAAATAAGGTAAGCTATAACTTAAAAAAAATATCATATTGATATTTCATTTTTATTTGTCAATTTAGTTAGTTTTTTTATACTAACATAAGATAGATTATCATAATAAGAATTCAAGTTGTCAATAACATACTTGACCCAACTCTAAACATGTCACCATAGTACTTCTCTTTCGTATTAATTAATTTTGATACTAATAGTCAAATTGACAAGTTAAGTATGAATATTAGTATATGATTGAAATGTCTAAGAATACGTGACGATAAATCATTTTTTTTTATAGTTCCGATTTCTTTTGTTCTATTTGTGAATTATGGATTATAATGAATACAAATGATGATAAGAATTAGTTTGTTTATAATGAGTTTTTCTTTACCTCATATTAATATGTAATTTTTGTGATATGATATTTGAGAAACATAAATTGAAATATTTTGATACATAAAAGCAATTATTTTATATTCGTATATATGTATATGAGAAATCAAAATTTCTTGCATGTTTTATTTCCATAAATGAATAGAAAGAAAAAAAGAAATGATTGTCAGTTACATTAAAATCATACAAAAGGAGTGCCAATATCTCTATTAGAAAAAAAAGATTACATGAGAAGAAAATAATAATGATTGATTAAAAATAAGTCTATTTTTGTTTCGAATTAGATCTTTATTTTCTTCTATGTGTGAATCTAAACAACAAAAATAAACCTATACAAAGATCTTATCATTAGATATCAGAAATAAATATTATCTTTTATAAATAAATCTTATTTTGTCTTAATAGGATCATTGTTCATTCATTTTTTTCTCTCCTCATTTCGATTAATAAGATAAAATCATTTTTTGGTTAATGTTCATCATCTATTCAAACAATAGACAAGGACAAATGAAAAATATAGATAGGAAGTTTCTTCCTATTCTTTTTTTATGTTTCTAATATACTTAGATGGCATTATGTCTCTTGAGACAATAACAATGATTTATGATCGATGAGTGGAATGTTAGCAACAGATTGTACTCATTTTCTGCTTATTGATGTTAAGCAAATAATACTTTTTCTATATATCTGTAAATACATATGTGTTACAAACTTTTAATTTTCTTTTGACTAATCGACGACAGTGATGACTACAACAGCATCTATATCTCATTTTTCTATGTCAAATGTTAATATTACTGCTCAATTATTCTCTTTATTCTTTCGATATGATGCTTTCGATGGTATAATAAATGGTGACAATCTTCTTGGTGATTTCAATGCAACACTTGAACCATTTCATAACTTCACATCGTGAGTATATTAATAATATAAAATATTTTTTAATAAGAAAAAACAAAGGATAATATTATTTAATTAATTCTTTTGGTTTAAGACGATAAATTTCATATGACTGTAAAATTGACATTTATGCATAATATGAAATCAGATAATAATGTATCAATAATAGTATATTGTACAAATTTCACGCTTATGAGTGTTTTTGAAAACGTTAATTTGTACTTTGAATGTTCTCAAAAAGGTGCTTCTTATTTTGCATCTGAATAAAAATTTACAAAATTCAAAATATAAGATTAGAACATAACGAAAAAACGAATCTATGAAAACGTTAATAACAATACTTGTGTTAGAATCTAAGATTTGATATTCCATAACTAAGTATTCACCTTGTAATGTTAAATATTTCGAATGCATATAGTTGCACCTAGTCTGTTATCTACCATACTGATGTATATGACATATTTTCTGTCTATATTCTACTTAGCATTATGACACTAGATCCGTAACATTTTGTAACAACGAAAATAGTGTACAAAGACGTATAATGAAAATATACTATTTAGTAATACAAAACACAAATGCAATAAAGAATTTAATGTTTTCGCAAAAACTTCACTCGTAATATTTTGATAACCAAGATAATTAGCCACTTGCTACTTTCATTTTGTCACAGAAATAACATTCAGATACAAACTAAATTTAAAAAATAGACTGAAGACTTTTCTCGTAATGAATTTCCTACTTAGTATGACCTATTTAGACTGAAATTTTTAAGGATAAACGGTTTTAGTGAGAAATATTTTTGATAAATATTTCAATTCGATATGTTAAACTGTATCGAACTGTCAAATTATTCATAGCTCATTAATATCTTTCAAAAATATCTTTAAAGCACAGAATTGAAAGTGATTTAAAATTAAACTCAACACTTACGCATAATTTTTGTTCGAACAGAATTTTGAAATTCATTTATTTTTTATGAATATCATAGTAGATATACTGTTAACCCCACCATTATACAATGACCCTACAATACTAGATCTCCTTTTTCTTAAAATTCTATGTAGAAAAATTTTTACTGTTATTCAAAGTCTCAAAACATGGAGTGCCAAATCTCATAATGGTACAAATTTTGAAATCTACATGTCAAAATTTTCAAATTTACAAAGTATGACAAAATTTGAAAAAGACTTAGATATCATATATTTTCTTACACTATATATTTTTATAATATCTCTAAATTTAAAAAGCCACCAGAAATCAGATATCACCGTTCAGGCATTTCAGTGAAAATTGGTACCAATTTGAGATTTATCATGATCTCTTATTTTTTTAAAACAAGTAAATGTCTCACATCTGGTTACCTTTCATCATTTGAAAATTATAAATAGCTATTATCGGAATTTAAAAAAAAGGTCAGTGGGTAAAATGCTTATAACTTTTGAAGGGAAGGTGATATAGACCTGCTGTCTTCACCATTAGATAGAGTCTGACACGGCACGTAACAGTATGGGAAAACCGGGCCATTAGATACAGTTTATTCTTGTGAATATTCAAACTCAAGCTTGTTGAGGCTCCTATTCTCTGAAAATATGTTCAGTTTTAATTTCCTCACAGTGAAATCGATAGCTTAGATCCAGATCTACAATCTTACACCAATCACAGGTTTGTATCTTTTACAGCTCAGGAATTATATTCATTTTACTGGTACCTTCTATCTAGTTTTTCAACAAATTTGGGAAAAAAAAAACACTTTTTTCATAATTTTTTGTGAAAACGATAATTTTTTCAACTTTTTAAAGCATCGTTTTTTTAATAATTGAGATAAAACCATGATACACTATGGTAGAAAAATCTTTATTATACAGTTCGATGTGCCTTGATCTCCGCTTTCTAACGGTAAAAACCGCAGGTCTCTATTACATTCCCTTCAAAATTTATAAGCATTTTACCCACTAGCCTTTTTTTTAAATTCCGATAATAGATTATATAATTCATATACAATGTTTTATAGAAAAAACATTAGTTTTATTTTTTAACATGAAGTAATTATCTGATATTTTTATTCTAATAAGATATTTTGAACTGTATAAAAGTAAATATCTGATTTCTAAAGTAAACATCACATATCAGTGATCAGATATTTGATGAAAACTCGTAAAAAATTGAATTTTGCCACGCCCTCTCTTTAAAAAAAAACAAAATATCGATTACATCTTGAATAATATGAGTCGAGTTTGAATTTATTTGGTGCAAATTATGTTTTAAAGAAAACAATATAGAAGTTAAGAAATAGATTTTTCATTCAAATTCTTTACATATCTGTATTGTATACATATATTGCGCATTTAATATTAAGAATAAGATATAAATATATAATCGTTATTTTAAGTGTTCGATGATACTTAATAATTGATATAAAAGATTTTATTCAAAGTTCATGCAAATGAAAAAATAATCATTAAAAAATCTGAGAAAATTTCTCGGAAACGATGATTCTGAAGTCGGTTAAATTTTCTTGAATAACTTCATAAAAATCTTCTGTTATACAAAATGACAAAGAACACTTCAGTACATCTTTCTATAATAAAAATTCAATTTCGATTTTTTTTCTTTTCAACAGAACAAAAATGCTTTGAAGTTTTTAAGAGAAAAAATCCGAATAAATAATTAAACAAGTAATCAAGTTCATTTAAGGTAAAAATCAGTAAGAAGAAGACAAATGTAATTGCGTTGTTTTCCGCAATGTCTATTCAAATAATATGAGTTTTTCAAGATGAAAGAGTAGCAGACAAATAAACTATTCTATATTTATCATTATTTCAATTAATTATTCTCTCTCTTTTTTTTGTCAGTTCCAAATAGATCCTGAAATGTTGTCAAATACTTCCTTTATTAATTCGTTACAAAAGTTAGTGTCAAAATCATTTTAAAGAAAATCCTATGATAAATATATTGATTGAAAAGTATTTCATTTTTTTCTTTCTATATTTTAAATAGTGTTATTAACTTTTATAAAAAAAAACTTTATTCAAGTTTCGAGATACTTCAATAAGATCAATTCGTTATTTACAACTCTTTTAGCTATTCTATTATGAAAAAAATTTAATTTTCAAATCAAAATATCAAAGATAAAATTTGTAATAGTGTATTCTATTAAATAATAAAGAAAATTATCCTTTCAAGACTATATATCTGATATGAATCCATATATATTTTCAAGTTAAAGAATTTCATTCTAATATTGAAATAAATTTTCTTTTCTTTATATATTTTAGATATTCTTCTGATGATATGAATGAAATCAATTTACATAATAATATAACATTGATAAATGTATTTAAAAATGCTTCATCTGTGGCTCGTATTATTCTACTTGCTATAGCTATGTTTAGTCTTTCTTTTATGACTGTACTTGGTAATACAATTGTTATTTATGCTTTACGAACAAATCGTCATTTAAGAACGGTAATATTATCGGTTTTTTTTTATTGATATTATTATAATTTAAATCAATTATTTGATAAAAAAAAAAAGAATATTGAATATTCTTATATTAATTATAACAGACTAGATCATATTAAAATATTTTTAAACTTAAATTAGAATAAAATGTCATTATGACTTTTATTTTTCACGTATAATTTTGAATAATATGCATTTATCACTATATTAACAAATCATTTAAAATATAAAATTGTAAAAGAAAATAATGAATACATCAAACAACAAAGATTTCCGTTTTTTTTTATAAAGTAAAGTCTATAGTAAATATTCATTTTGTAATAAATTATAAATAAAAAAAGAAAAAGAGAATATCATTAAATTTTTTTCTTATAAAATAGGATTAAGAAAATTGTTTATTTCGATCTTTTCTTTTCGTTTTTTTTAATTATACAAAACGAAATCAATGAAAAATAATTGTTTTCTGCCAAAAACTAAAAGATAATCTTATCAAGATTAGATACTATTCTATTTAAACGCCTTCAACATTTATGAATAAATGTTCTTAATATTCTATTTGAAATATCTAAACCATACTCTTCAATTTGTATTTAAAAAGAATATTAAGAAGATAATCTTATCATATATTACTGTCGGAAGCTATGTAATGTTAAGTATAGTGAAACATAAAAAGCAACAAAAAAAAACTAAATGAATAAACTTGATTATAAAGTTATTTCTTTTCTTTTTAATTATAGAAAGACATTGTAAGAATAAAAAAGTTCTTATTTCTAACATAACAAATTCTTGAAAAAAGAAAAAAATTTTCAGAATCATTTCCTTTAAATAAGCTTAAATAGAAAAATAATATTTATAACAAATCGTTATTTTGTTGATCGAAACAACGAGTCATATGTTGATAATGATACTATTATCTACATAAAATATTTTTCATTTTGCTTCAATAAACATTATATTTGACATAAAAAAAACAAACTTTCTTCATTCAGTGAATATACATATACAGATAAGTGAAGTTTTCCTAATCAATTGTTTATTATGTGTCTAAAATTTGCAAATAATATTTTGTTGAATTTTTTTAATGAATGAGTTCGATGAATAACCTTTTAGAAAAATTCGATAAAGAATTGTGAAAGCAAGCGGAAATTGACATCTTTCTAATGTAAACATAATTACCTATAGCCGTATGTGTATACTTTAAATGAACAATAATCGATCATATACTTGGAATGACATGAAAAGAAACTAGGTTAACAAATTCAAACAAAGAAAACAATATTGATGAGCATCGCTCTGTATATTTCCTATCATATGATGACCTTTAAACAAAAATATAGTTCAAAGAGATAAAATCATTTTGATTCTATTCTCAAGATTAAATTATTAATCATACATTACTTATTGATATCATATTTGATGATACATTGTCAATTATTTATTGTTAATAATAGTTTTTAATTTTTTTTTTTGAAATTTTATAATAGATATCAATTTCTATTAAATGACTAATAGATATTATAAGCTTCATTATCTGTCTATGCAGCTGGTACTTCAATTAGAAAACTTTTCCTTTTCATATTATTCTTTAACAATTGATCAAATGATCCGTAAATTTTGGGCTAACGAGGTCTATATATCTAAAAAGGAAACAACTAAGACATACATATTATGAATATCTATTTTAATATAAGAAATATTTTTAATTTAATGGTATCATATTTGAGTACGTTTATAGTAGAATAGAAAATATTTAGATAAATAATATTAATATATTTAAAAATTATTAAAATTTTTATAATAGATACTATCAATTTTTCTTTGTTGTCATCGACAATTCTCATTTTCTCATTTTTTTTCTCTTAGCTTTTACTATTGCTCTCTTTATTTTATCATTCTTCATCTAACAAAATAAGACAAGTCTTTTTTTTCTCTTTCTATCCTCCTTCGCTTATTTCCTTCGTACTCTTTCAGTGCTACTATGAAGTACTGATACGAAGAGAACTTTGTCATTAGTTTGTTGCAACTCTTATTCAATGAACAAAATGAAATTAGTTAGTTTAACTTGTTTTATCTACCGCGATTTTATATTTCTCTATTTATGAGCGGTATCAACGAAAATTTTTTTGGTGAAGAACAACAACAACAACAACAACAAAGTAGATATTCTATTGTTGTTACAGATGTATTTTCACTTAGTATTGAAAATATGTCAGAATTTAATCTATCTAATATAACAGATAGAAATCTAAATGATAGCACAAATAATTTAGAAGAAAATATTGGATTGTTATCATTACCATATACAATTATTTTTGGTTTTGTTTGTGCTTGTCTTTGTTTTTTAACGATAACGGGAAATTTACTTGTACTTATTACATTTCGTCGTATACGGACAGTGAGTATTAGCAATATATATATATATATATCAATTCATTCAATGGCTGGTTAATAGAACAATTTTATCTGTATCAATAAGTTTCAGAGTATGAGTAATGAGATTGATCGAGATTTGAGATATTAATTCATAATATATTATATATTATATAACAATCAAATGAATTTAGATTTTAGAAAAGTTTAAAATAGCAACAAAAAAAAAAGAGTTTAGAAATAAATAGACTAAGTAGTAATTCAATAAGTTTTTACTTAAATTGTAAAAAAAAAACAACAAAGAATAATAATAGACGAAAAGTAGATGGAAAAAATATAAAACATTAACATATGTAAATGATAGCCGGTTGAACAAAGTGAGAAAAGGAGTTTTATGATTAAAGTATCACGCGATCATATTAGACATGTATTATTTTTTTAAACTATATAAGTAGATTTTAACAAAGATATAAATATTCACTAAGAAAAAGTAAAAAGGAAATGATTTTAAAAGTTTTCTAAATATATCCAAACTAATAATTAATATTTAAAAAATTATTTGTATTTATTTTATATGAATTTATTCTATTATATAGGTTGGAAATTTATTTATATTAAGTCTTGCTACTGCTGATCTAATAGTCGGTTGTTTTGTCATGCCAATTGCTGGTATATATGCTATTATGGAAAAATGGAGGATGGGTAAGTTATTTATTCTCCTTTATTAAAATATAAGTTAATAATATACATATATATATATGATAATTTTAAAATTATTTCTTTAATTAAATATAATAAAAATTAAAAGAATATTGAAATTATAAAGACGAAAATAAACAAGAATAATATAGATACTTGTTATACTTTTTTAAATATATAAATTATTAGAAGAAATAAATTTTTAACATAAGAGAATATTGATGTCATTATAGACTTTAGTCTATTAAATACAAATATAAATTGATATATTATTAATTGATAATGATAATATCTGAAAAATTTTCAATGACTTTTGTTTTTTTCATAAGAAATTTTGAAAATAAATAGTTGATTAATAAGGAACCTAGATGAAAATTTCTTCTGAATGTTAAAGATTATCTATTTTTGCGTCGCAATGATGATTTAATAAATCAGCTTATATATCTAATCGTAAAACCAAGTACATTACATTACTTAAATAAATAAAAAAAAAAGAAAATTTATGTAATTTAATTCAATATTAATTTATTCTTAAAGAATAATAAATTAATATATTATATGAATTATTAAAAATTAATCTTTTTTTTATTTTTTTTAAGGTCTTGTTCTTTGTCAAATATGGATATCAGTTGATTTTACAGCATCAACAGCATCGATATTTAATTTATTAACATTAAGTTTAGATCGTTATTGGTCTATAACATCTCCACTTCAATATCTTGGTAAACGAACACGAACACGAGCTTTATTATTAATTGGTTTTGCTTGGGGTTTATCATTATTATGGGTTATACCTATATTTGGTTGGCATCGTCTTGTTAATAAAGGAGAACGTTTGATTGAAGTATTAAATGACATTAATTTTTTTTTTTCTAATAAATTCCATTTAACTTTCTTTTTTCTTAGCCTGACAAATGTGATCCTGAATATAATCATTCAAAAGGATTTAAAGTTTCAACAGCTATAATTAATTTTTATTTGCCATTACTTGTATTAATATCTTTAAATGGTCGAATTTACTATGAAATAAAACGTCGTTATAAAAATGTACTTTTACAAAGACATTCAACTAAATTAAATAATTCAATTGCTACTAATAATAATAATAATATTTTATATAATCATAAATTAAATCATACAAGAAATAATCCACGTTCACCAATAGCAGTAACATTATGTGATAGTGAAAGACAATTATGTTCAACAACAATAAATTATACTGAAAATGATAGTTTAATATTATCAAAATTTTCTCCAAAATCTCCACTAAATAATAATAATAATAATGAATCTATTTTACGTATTAATTTTAAAGAAAAAAAATCTCGACCTATTACATCAATACAACCAATTAATCATAGAATATCAGCATTAAAACGTACATATTCATATATGGATAAAAATCATTGTACACAAGTATTAAAATATATTTTTAAAAAAATTAAATTCTTATTTTTTATTTTTATTATCTTCTTTTTTTTACGTAGGATGAATTAACTTGGTTTGCACGTCGTCGTGAACATACACATTCATCATTTATTCAAAGATCACCAGCAATTCGAACGAATTATAAATATAATCATACACATATTCATCGTTTTCATCTTGATGATGATTATTATAAACATAAAAATGATTATAATTCACCAAGAATTTATGTAAATAAACCAAAATTAAAACATTTAACGAATTCAACATCATTTTATAATCATCATCATCATTATCATCCAACATTATTATGTCGTCATTGTTCAATAATAGATTCAATGAAAACACCATCATCATCACCACCAATATCAACAACAACAACAACAATGAATGTTTTTAATTTATGTCATTGTTGTTCAGCAGCTACATCAGCTATTACAATACATTCAAATCCATTTATAACTAGTAATAATAATAATAATAATCATAATACTAATGCAAATTCAAATAATGAATTACATGACCAAACACGAAAAACTTCATCATCATCAGCATCTTCTGTTGGTCCTCCATCAATAAATCGAAAACAACAACAACAACAACAACAACAACAATCATTATCATCGTTTAATAATCGTACAACATCAAATGTAATTCCACGTATGAAATCACAAAATTATGATTATCGAATAACAAATAAAGTTAAGCAAACAACTGTATGGAATCAACAAGAAAAGGCTTTTCGACAATTATTTGCTATCGTATTCGGTTTTACATGTTGTTTTTTACCATATTTTATTTTATATATGGTTGTTGCCTTTTGTGGTTCATGCGTATCCGAACGTATTGTTACAGCAAGTATTTGGCTTGGTTATGTTAATTCAACAATTAATCCATTTTTATATGCATTATCAAATAAACATTTTCGAAGAACATTTAATCGATTATTAAAACGAGATAATCGACGACAATCTTATTATAATTAGTATATATATACTATAAAATAATTCTCGATTGTTAAAATTTTTTTTAACGTGTATTAAACATATATATTTATATTTAAGGGTATCCCCTCTTTTTTGACGATTCTCAGATCTCAAAGATGGGAAGTTCGATTGAATTGAAATTCTTATCACAGATAGACCACCTAAAATGATGAGATACGTGCTCGAGAAAAAAATTCACTAAGACAATTTTCTGGTTTTTTTGTATGAAAAACCTTGGTTTCCCATAGATTCTCATCTTGGCATGGACAACTCTTTTTTAACTTTGTCCGATTGGGCTGAAATTTTTTTAGAGATACCTATGACTATACCTCATAGTTAGTTTTCACCTTTTTCAAAAATCTCACTTTCTTTATTTTTAATAAAAAAAATATGTACAGGTTTTTGTCAAAATCAATTGTGTAGGTCTGACTGAAAATATTCGAAATCAAAACGGTCAAAACTATCTCTGGAGAATACTTCAAATTATCTGTGATAAAAATTTCAGCTTGATCAGACGAAGTTAAAGGGAAGTAATCCTTCGAACAATTGTGTGGCTTGGATGGCAATCAAGTTTTTGAGAAAACTGAAAAATAAGTTTGGAAATCATCTGATTCTTTTTTCAATATTTTTATGAACAACTTTTTATGTAGAATCCATTGAGCACATTGAAAAATTTTTTTTGGTAGAAGCTTTCCGTGGACATCCGATAGCGATTGAACGGCAGAGTCAATCGAGATACCAACACATGGCCTATCTACAGTACAAATAAACAAAAAAAAATTTCCAAAAAGTTCGACAAGAAAAAGAAGGGAGTACCCTTCACTTATAAAAAATTGATGATTTTATTTTATATAACAAAGTTAATAAATATATTTCTTTTAAAAGAAGTATACTATTTAAAATTTATGACAATAGAATTAAATTGTTAGATGACATCATTTTAAGTACAAGAAAAAAAAAGTGTTCTCAATGACGTGCAATATAAATAGAATAAATGTGTTTCAATTATGATGTTTCATATGTACGCATTAGAATAATAAAAATGAATATTTTAGCAAGAGTGTGATGATTAACCTTAATGAATATTTAAATACATTACGTTTAATAAGTAGGATATCAAATACATAATTAAGAGCGTGAATTTCGTAATATATCTAGAGCTGAGTTACTTCTATATTCACTCAAAAACCTGAATTATTGCTATACTAATACAATCTGACTTTAGGATGTTACTATGCAAAGCTTTCACTTGTTTATGTTTAGCGAGATGAAGAATTTAGGAAGAAAATCTCTCAAAACTAGAAAGAAATTATTCTTTGTATTAGTTTTCTAGTGTAAAATAAATTTCCAGTTGGGACATTTGCGATTCCTTCTATCAGTTGTATGCAATGTTTTATTATTCATCAAATCTTTATAACAATAAATTTACACTAATTTTTACTACGCAAAACAGCTGTTTACATGATTAATTTAATAGATAATGTTCTTTCCAAGAGTTGCTTGATATCTAATCTATTTTTATCCTCACTGCTATCGTTGTTGTCATTTACATATATATTGACAATGTAAGCTTTTGTACTTGCTGAGTACATATAAAAATATTTCATCATTACATTCAAGTCTTTGTCGATAACGTCTGGTTTTGATATATTAAATATCGTAGCTGTTGTTGAAAGGTTATTTCGTAGTTTAATTCTGAATCGTTCTAAGACACCAAAGCTTTCGATTACTATAGTTATCAAAATTTAATACAATTAAAACCATTCAGAAATTAAATATTGATTATTTAGTGATATAAATTTAACTATATCTAATAAACAAACTTTATAGTCTATTTCCATTCTTATTTCTTTATATCATCATTATATATACTGTTCATAAAAATACGCAACTTGTAACAAATCATTTTTTTAAATTTCGAAATGATAATAATAATTTATCTATTCTTTTAAACAAATAAAAAACAAAGCATACTCAAAGAGAAAAATGAAAGATTCATTTTTTCCAAACTACTATTCGTAGAAAATCCTGTTTCATCTTTCTACTTTAATCGTATAGCTTGGTCCTATTATGAAAAATATGCTAGATAATTATATTAACAACTATTTTATTATTATTAAATTGTATACTATTGCAACAATAAATTTTTTCTAAATATTTCATTTAGTTTTTATTTCCATATATATAAATACCAATTATCCATTCTCCATTGAACTTTAATCCATTGTGATGATAAAAATATTGGTTGAAGATCTTGTTCTATTTGATCTGATAATGTTTGACATATACAAATTTTAATTGATATTAAATTATTTTTATATTCATGTGATAATAAAAAATTTAAAATTTTTTCACATTCATCACTTGTTGTTACATTCATTTGTAAATGTTCTAAATTAGGTATTAAATTTATAATTAAATATTGTATTTCTTTCCATGATACACATTCACTTATAAGAGAGAGACATTTTAGATTTGATAAGAAAAAATAAGGACGTAATTGAGACCAAGCTATATCAAGTGAATGTATGGACATTGAAGAAAGTAATTCATTTAAATTAAATAAAGATGTTTGAGTATTAATTATTAAATGTTGAATAGATGAAAGACAAACAAGTGATGAAATCATATTTGGAGATATAATATAATTATTAATGTCAGTATTTGAAATTAATGTTAAATTTTTTACACGATAACACATAGGAAAATTTGATGCGATTGAAAATTCTGATAGATTAATTCGAACATGTTCAACACGATTATATATTTCTGAAAAATAAAGAAATTTAAATAAAAAATCTTTTTAAAAAAACAGAAAAAGATATTATACTAGATGACTTATTAATACTTGCGATGTTAGTATTATTAAAATTTTTCCTCGATTATTCTTTTGATTGAAACACTTTTAATGCAGAAAATAGCACCTGGTGCTCGATGCAAAAATGGTATACTTTATTTAATAAATATAGTCTACTTCAATCTTTTGATTAAACATTCAGAATGACTGAGTTTGAACTGTTATAAACAGATAGAGACTGATAAGAAAAACTACAATTTTCGGTAAAGATAATGATGTGATTCAACATAGGTGGAGAAGCTAATCATTTCGGTAATTTTAGAAGATGGAACAATAAATACCTGAAGATATATTAATGAAATTCTTTCAATAGCTCTAAAATCCATCAATAAAATGCTAGGAAATAACTGTATATATATCAGCAAAATAGTGCAACGTCTTGTCTATATCATCCAAGTCAAAAATGATGTGCTGATCATTTACGTGCATTTATTCTCAAATATCATTGACTATCGAATTCATCGATATATGTTCAGTAGATTACAGCTTATGAAATGAATTGTCAAAAGCTATGTATTAGTACTACGAAGTAATAATCGAAACATAGATAAGATAAAATAAAATATTCAATTAAAAGAATTGAATAAGAAAAACTTTTAAATTCAGTACTTCATGTAACTATAAAATTATATTTAATCAAAAAAAGGAAAATGAAAGAGACTAAATTTATTAAATAATGTATACTATTTTGTGCAGAATTTCAAGTGCTATATTTGTAGTAAAAAACAATATTTTAAATGAGAGAAAACCAACAGTGAAATTCTTTAATGACTGTGTGATATACGATTTAATTCTTTTCAGAAAACAAATATCAAAAAATTGATTTAGTACCTTGATTACGTATATATTTATTATTATCATTAGAACTTTGGACTTTGCTCCATTCGGCAAATGGTAAATAAAGCACTTTATCAGGATACGGTGATGTATGTATGTTTAATGATCGTCGTGAAGTTTTATTATTAGTTATTTCTTGAACAGCAGTAATAAGATCAATATTAAAATCATCTTGTGTAATATTTGTATTGATTGATAAACCTTTCCGAATAAATTGAATACGTCTTAATTTCCTAGATAATCGTAATAAATCATTAACATCTTCATTTGATTTTCCATAAGAATGATAAATTAATGATTGTAAATGAGGTAGATGAGAAAATAATTGAGAATTAAGTAAAGCTAAAGGAATACCACTACTATGTAGATCAATATTCAAATGAGTTAATGGAAATGTGAATGAAGATGGTAATTGAATTTCTGATGATTGAGCATAGATACGAGCTAAAAAATAATTATTTATTTATAGATTGGTAAACCATAAAGAATGATATCTTTTGTACTTTAACAATATTTCCTGCGTTTGTTTTTATTGCTGAGACCTAATCTATTTTTTCAAAAAGATTTCTCATTCAATTCTCTATAAAACCTTATAAGAAGCTTTACTATAAAGGATTACACTAAAAACACCCTCACCCTCATGTCAAGATACGAACGTAGTACATTTTCAAATAGTTTTCTCCGTATTTTCTCTTTTTCAATGGACGAATGTACCTAATATTAATACAACAAATACTTCAGCTGGTAACCGTTGAAAAACTCTATCTTTTATAGACATCTCAATTTTTTCTCCACTTGTGTCACGCGAAAAATATGTTCTCTTTTGTTCAGATTTCACGAGTTTTTGTACTTTTTTTTGCAAAACTTTGATATGATCTATTAAAGTTTATGCCCTGCCATTATAATCTTGCTGTGTTTCTATCCATTTTTCGCTCTGTTAGATCAATACAAAAAAGAAACCGTTTGAAAATGCGTCACATTTGTGATTCGCAATCTTTCCTACAGGACTTCTCAATGTTAACGTTAATAGTAAAACCTCCTATAAGATTTTGTAGAGAATTAAACAAAAGATTTTTTGAAGAAAAAAAGGATTAAGTCTGAGCAATGAAAAATGTAGGAAATATCGTTAAAATACAAAAAATATCATCTCTATAGTCTATCTATTAATTAAAAAAGAAAATCTAAGATAAAATTTTATTTAAAATCTTCTTACTTTTAAGTTTAGTCAAACATGGTAAAGCTTGAAGTAAACTTAAGAAATCATTTGGAAAACTTTTAATAGCTATATGAAGTTGTTTAATAGTAGTTGATGATATATACGAACATGTTTTATTATCAAAAGCATAACCACCAATAAGATAACATTTTTTTAATGATGTTGATTGAAGTGCTAATTGAGAAAATTGAGCAGCATATTTTGCTTTTTTATGAAATTTAATATATAATTTTTCTAGATATGGTGGTAAACAATCAATTTCATTACCAATAATATCATCCAAATGTAATGAACGAAGTTTAAGAAATTTTTTTGGATGAAAATAATCTGATGAAAAAAATTCAGCTATTAATAAACCATGTGAATATTGATTTGTTAAATGAAGAAAAACAATTTGAGATGGAGAACAATATGTTAAAATAATTAAAAAACGTGAATATGATGTATATGTTAAATCAAGAGAAAAATTTATATGTGATATTAAATATGATATACGAGAATTTAATAATGGAAGAAATGATATATAAAGATCTGTTGGATGAACATAAGAAAATATTTCAATTAATAATTCAGTTGGCAAATTTTCAAATAACATTATATCTAAAATAAATTTATTAATATATTTCAAAAAAAAATTAATTAAATTCTATGAACTTATTAAATGATATTAACATTTGTTTGTTTCTATCACAAGATAAATTACATCAAATGTTATTACAACTTTTCTTGCATTAATTATCTACCATCATTTTTTCTTTTATGTCGAACGATAGAAAATCTCTAGCTCTTCAAGACTGTATATGGGATGAATAGGAATATATTGTTTTTGAAAGATTATATTAACATCTACTTTTTATCATAGCAATGATAATGGAACCAAAGATCGAAAAAATGGTGTCCATATCTTTTTGATGCATAATTGCAGTAAAAATAACTGCATATTTTTATGTTTCATTATTATCGATGTATATTATTAAGAAAATATTAAATAATGATCATTGATAAACTGATTCGATTTTGTTCGATGATAAATTTCTATCGAGAAAAAAAATTCTAAATCCTTAATAATTCTTTTAATTTATGAGATGAAATAGTATCCAAAGTATAACAACTTAAAATAAGTAGATGACCAAATATTATTCAACAATAAAACTAACAAATTTCTCATTCAAACTGTATCTAGATATAATCCCAATAGCTATTACATCGCCCGCAAGATTATAGTCGATATTGGCAAATTAAAATAGAACATTTTTGGTTATAATTTAAATATAATTTTAATTTAATAGTTTGTTAAATAATCCGAATTCAAAAATGTTAGAAGTTAATAATAATAAATTTTCTGAACAGCTCATCTAACTATCATTCAATATAGAAGCTTGGTAGTTAATTTCATTGATCTTCTTAAATTTGAATATTAAAAAATAATAATCTAATTAAAATCAATATTAAGGATGTAGACATAAGAAATCAGCTTTTTTTTTTTCTTTGCTCACATTTCATATTATTACAATTCTACCTAATTTGTTCATCTTAGGTTAGCGCAATTTTGTTTTTAAATTTAATCATGAAAAACAATTAACTATCTAACCTTTAACACGCTATTGAATATTTCTTTTTTGTAATAAAATAATCCGAAGAAATCAAATAAATATTATAAAAACAATCTGAAAAACACAAAAATGTTAAAATTTTCTAATTTCAGTTAGTTTCTTTTTATTTTTAATATATATCTTACTAAAAAAAATGTCTCATCATACTGAATAAGTATTCTGAAGAAAAAAAACTTCTTTTTATTATACAAAAAAAAAATAGTTAATGTTTTTTAATTAATATTATTGTTGTTGCTGTTGCTGCTCATATTCACTTGGTAACCAATGATTGAGTCCAGTAATTGTCCAACTATCATCTTTAGCATTTTTGCTCATATCACGCAAAAATTTATAATTACAAACAACAATATTATCACGCATTTTTTTCATTGCAGCTGCCCAATTTGCAGCAGTACCACCTGTACCATGAAGTACTTCTTCTCGATATGAATCACGATTCTTCAGAATATGAAAAATCATTGTTATTTCAACTAATCGACTATCTAAAAATAATCAAAAAAAAAATATATATATAATTTAATTAAAATAATCTTGAAAATTTTTACTTGTTTGTTCATCCATAATAAAACCAATTAAATATGGATAAGTAAAAACAATTTCTGATTCATCAACACCAATCTTTTGTTTTTGTTCTGATGATAATTTTTCATAATTTTGTTTGACTTCATTGATAACCTATTTCGTTGTTTTTTATTATCATATTTGTTTATTTAGATTTAGGTTTTTTTTTTATTCTACCTCGCGTGTAACAAATCCTGAAAGATCATCAAATTGACCATTACCAATAAGATGTGAAACGACTGTTAATGCTTGTTTAGCACCATCAGAAAATGATTTTATAGAAAATGTTGAATCAAAATATCCACTAATAAGCATTCGAGAAAAGAAATTTTTTATTGTAAGAAAAAAATTTGGATAAACTATACGAGGAAGATCCATTAATATCATCGGATGATGATTAGAAGAACTATAACGTATATAATTTGAAGATAAAATCTTAGGTGAATAATTCAAAAGAGAAATACGACATGCTCGTGAAGTTTGACTAATAAGAAAAGACATCTAGAAAAGACCATTATTTTAACTATTTGTCAAATGAAAAATAATAAGACGATGAATTGTCAAAAAAAAGTCTTTTTTTAATGTTTACATACGAATAAAATTTATTGATCGACAATAATTTGTGTTTTTGAATGTATTTAAAATTAACCGATTATATTCTTCTTTTATTGCAAATATATGTAAGGCATGCAAAAAAATAAAGAAGTTATTAGACTAAGTACATTGATTAACTAAAAAATATTAAAATAATATCCAATTAGAACTTCTAACGAAATATTCTTCAATAGATGGCGTAATATTATAAATTAATCTTTACATTTAATTTCGATTTTATTCAGAAAGAATTTATACTATGATGATCTAATATGCTTGAAAGTTTTGCGACATTCATATTTCTAAATATAAATCTTCGTAGATTTTCATCTAATCATCAGATAACTTAATATTAAATTTGAATCAAAAAGATCTTATTTTATTCATGCCTGCTTTATCACTGATTATATGAATTATTTTTATTAATTTGAGAGAAACAAAAAAAAACTTAATTTTCAACAGTTAAATGAACAATATGACGATGAAGATCATCATTTTGACATTCAATTTTTTTTACACAAAATGGTACATTAGGTAAAATAAGTATTTCATATTCTTTTGGTCGTCGACTTAATGATGATATATCAATAGCATTAACATTTCGTCGATTTTTAATATGTAAAATAAATAAACATTTTGTATCATTAGCTTGTTCAGCTATTGAACGAATTCTAGTTGCTGATATAAATGTATCAAATTTAACAAATTCATCTTGTTTATTAAGATAATTACGTAATTGTAATTTAATTGAATATGAATCATGATTTGAAGAAAAATAAACAATACCAGAAAATAGAAGACGATCAATATCAGATGAATAATTTCGACAATCACTTAATAAAGCAAGATATGGACCAAGTGTTGACATTTTTGATGTATCATTAGTTCGAAGTGTTGTTTCAATTAATGGATAAAGAAATGATTCAAGTGTAAATATTGAAAGTGCAGTAAGACGAATTTGATTATTAATAAGTGAAGAATTTACTAATTGTTCAATCATCCAATTTGTTTCACATTCACGTTTAACTAATTTACCTTCAATTAAAAGTCCATCACTAACTGATTCTTGACCACCACCATTTTTATACCATTTCCAAAGATATGGCATAACAAGTGTTCGTCCTGTTTTACTATTTTTTGCTTTTATATATTCTTTAAATTCAAGTAATGGATGAAGACGAAATCGATTATATCGTATTGGAAGAATAATTCCTTCTTCACGTTTTATTCTTGATTTTCTTGTTTTTGCTATTTTATGAATTTTTATCATTTTTTTAAAATCAATTGTATGTAAGTCAATATCAATTTTTATTTGATTTTCTTGATAAGCTTTTTCAATAATTGTTTGTTCGATATCTGTAAATTCATGCCAATCAGGATCTTTAGGAAGAAATTCCTCAGTTACTACATCAATTGCTCTATATGACCAAAAACCATTTGGTACTTGCCTCACAGTATCTAGTGCCGTTTGTTTTTCATCTTTACCATTCTTGTTACCCATTATTCACGTTTTCATAAACATACAAAAAACAAAAATAATAAAAATGTGACACTTATACTGATGGAATTATTCTTCTGTTGTATTGTTAATAATAATATATACAAAATAAATAATGAGACACTTTTCTTCTGTCTTTTTAAAAAGTTTATAGAGAAATCATTTTTAGACAGAAAAGATAGAGAATCTTCTGATCTACAAGAATGTAAATCTATTGACCAAATAGCACTATGTCTTTCTACGTGAGAAAAACAAAACAAAAAAAGATAGAAAAATCAATATTGTTTTTCCATATGTTGAAACCGATTGCTATAATGAAATTCGAAGACTTGCGTCGAATGCTGTATCAACAACATTAACGTTCTACAAAATCGACTTGATCATTCAATGTGAAGTTCTATGTCGAAAACATTGAAATAATGTTAAGAAAAAAAAAAAGAAAGCATGCAACATGTATCGAAATATAATATTAGATAACAGACAGTTGTTAAAGGGACTGTATCAGAGCTCATATTTGAGCATTATATAAAAAAGATTATTATATTATACATAGACCAACAAAAACTGCTGTCAATGAAAATTATTTTTATATTGTTAGATTTCAAAAAAAGTAATTTTAAAAAGGTAAGAAATATGTTTTGATTACCAAAAAAGAAAAGTTTATCTTTAAAAAAAAAGTATTCTTCTAAACTTATCTTGAAAATCTAATTTTAATACTACATTTTATCATCGTTCGCTTCTAATTTTATTAATAATCAGATCAAAAAAGAACACTTTCATAGATAAACAAACAAAACTAATAAACAAAGTACAAATATAATACAAAGAACGTACCATATAAATCAAACCGGATAGAAATACAAACAATAAATCTGACGTTCAATTATGTTCAAAAAAATTTTATTACCATGTTATATTACCAAATTCATTTTCAGCAGCAATAGAAAGTAAACCAAGTGTTAAATATTCATTAAGATGTGCCATATCCATTCGTTCTGTTGAATCACTTAAAATATGATTTCGAGAACATTGAGCTGTTAATTTTAAGAATAATTTATAATGTTTGCATGCCATTTCATCTGACCACCAATCTGTAATCGATGGAATAGATGAAATAGATGGTGATGAAGCAAATTGTGGTATTGTTAAAGATGCTAAAAAATATTCATTAATAATAAAAATAAAACAAAAAAAAATAGAAGAAATATTTTCTAACCTGTTGTTCCATTTTCATTTGTTACTGATATTTGTTGTCTTGATAAAAATTTATTTTGTAAAAGTACAAGTGTTGAACAAGTTTTTGGTTGATATTTAGCAAATATAAATTGAGTAGTTATATGTTTCCATTTACGTAAATTTATAGTTGGTCTTGTTGCTGTTTTTGATGCATGTTTTCCTGTTGAAAAAATATTTTGTCTATCTAACCAACATGTTGTTACTTCAAGCATAGCCCATTCCATAAGATGAACACATATATTAATATATTTTTTAATTTGTACTTCAAAATTCAGACGAAGTAAACATGAATTTTTTTTATTTAAATTTTTATTAAAATCAACAATATAACGAAGTGATTGATTTTGAATTAATAATAAAAATGAATGAAGAAATGCTTGACCAACAAGAAAATAATTTGATGGTAAATGTGAAATTTTTTGTTTTTCTAAATTTGCTCGTCTTAATTTAACTAACCATGATGAAAATAACCAAGCAAATGAAAGAATTTTTTTTGTATATTGTTGTTCATATGTAACAATATAACAAGCTGATGCACGAGCCATACGATGTTCATCACAATCTTCACATAAACATTTTAATTGATGATAATTTTTTAATTGACAATCATTAAATAAATTTCTTATACGTGCTATTAAATGACCTAATTCAAGTTGTGCTGAATCAGCTATATCAAATTGTTTTGACATTGTTTGTTGTTGAGAATCAAATTTACATATAAGATCAACTTCAGATTGAAAATGATATACATACATTATATCACTTATTTGATCACGATATAATTTAAATAAATGTTCAGCTTCATCATGATAAGATTTTGCTAATGAATGAATTAATAATGGATCAATCTGTACATGTGCACTTATATGTGATGATTGTATAAGACCAATTGTTGTTTTTATATGTAAACAACGATTTATTTTAAGCCAACCAGGTTCTGAACGACGTATTGCACGAAATAATATACCTATAATAAAGAAAAAAAATAAACAAATTTTTTATTAAAATATATTATTATTATTATTATTATTGTTTTACCAATAGCATTTGATGATGCATAAAGATCAAATTGTTTTGGTCGATTAAAAAAATCTGCTCGTTCATTATCAAGTTTACGAGCTAATTCAGCTATTTCATTATCTGTTAATGGATGTTTTCCTGTTTTACCAGCATCAACTTCTTCAGAAATGGCAGCTGCAATTTTAATTGCATCAGGATGTCGAATATTAAATTTATCCGTAAATGCTAAATGAAGATTAGATAAACGACCAAGTGCATCTTGTTCAGATATTTCAAGAACAATTTGACGAATATCATCACGTGTTACTGGTCGATCAAGTTTTTTAGGTTTTTCTTGTGAATCATATTCATAGGGTGGAAAATTTTCTGTTGTTGGTATTAAATCTGGATGCCAATAAACAGCATATTCATCACCTAAAAACAAAAATAATTTATTCTCATTATAAAGAACAGAATTTTGATTGATGTCAGAAATTCTATACAATCATTTTGAAATATGTTCTTTAGAAGATTCTTTAACCAAATCTTAAATAAATAATGTTAAATCAAATATTATTTTTCTTTTATTATTCAATGTATAATTATCTACAGTACATAATCTCTCTCTATATATAGGACACCCAAAGGACATTTTCAGTGTTCACTTTTGAAAAGTTTTTATTGAACCAAAGTGTATCAAGCTGTGTTTCTCAAGGTCCGCTTGCCAATTAATATCTGTTCAAGATAGTTTAAACTCTTTGAATTTCATCAATTTTATGCACAGCTCTGTTTAGGTAAAAAAAATAGATTGGACTAAGAAGACTGCTCACTTCACACAGGATCGATAATTAAAACAAAGTAAAAAACTGTCTAAATTATTTACCATCTAAATCCGATCCTGATATTTCATTTGGATGTGGTCGTTCACCTTGTTGAGGAAAAACTATACAATCAACAAGATGTCGTAATTTTGGTACATCGATAGCTTCAAATGTTCGTAAATCACCCGGATGATGACATGGATTTTTTGTAACAACTATTTTTCCAACAACAACTTTTCTTACATCTTCTCGATTATAACTACGACCATTACGTCCTCTTCCTAAATCTTCCAATTGTTCAGTATCTAAGTATGTATATTGACAAAATACTTGACCATATTGAAGAATACCAGTTTCATCAACAATACCAAACATATTTCGACCTGAATTTTTTGAAATTTGTATACGTGTTTTATCCTTAAAAAAAAATTTTTGATATTTATTTTTTAATTAATAGATGAAAAATAAATTATAATATTTATATTATTTTACTTGAATTCGTTTGATTTCATGTTTACAAAGAGTTGTAATTAATTGACGAAAAAATGGCTCATGAATAAGATCAATTTGTGCAGTAAGTATAAGATCACGTAATTGAATAAGACGTTGTGGAAGTCGTTCATTAAGTAATTCATATGTTGATGGTAAATAAAGTAATGATTCAGTAAGCCATAATAAATGTTGATTTTGAAGAAGAAGAAATATTGAATGTGGAAGATGCCGAGATTCAAGTAATGCAATTACTTGACGATTTAGATGAATTGGACCTAGTTAAATATTTTTTTGTAATTATTATCTTTAAATGTGAAAGTTTTGAAAATGAATGACTATATTAACAAAATATATTTTGTTAACTTTTTTATAATTTCTGATTAACATAATTCGTTGCAAACTATCCACTACTCAATGAACTTTTTATCTTTGAACTTAATAGAAAATATTGAATTGATGAATTTATTGCTTATGATACATGATAATCATTGTGTTTTATTAATTTAGATAGTTCTCTGATGAATTTACACATCAAAGCACTTTAACCTGTTCATATATATTTGTGTAACGATCTTATTTTGAATCATATGCGATTGAACAAAAAGCTTCAATTTTTTTCAAATTGATTACTAACATACTCACTTTTACATTTATCAGTACGATCCATTTTTGAGTTCGATTCGGACATTTTTATCCAGTTGCTTGTCAGGCCTATTACTTTCTCTTTATTGCTTATTAATACTATTGTTACGATTAAAATTTTTCTCTTTTATTTTAGTTTAAGTATAGCACGTGGTTCCATGTTTCGTTTAATATCCACGCAACATGTTGTCGTTATTATTATTTGATGCATAGAAATACGGAATTCTCATGTATGGATAACAATAATTCATCTTCGTTCAATATGACAGTCAATACGCTAAGTTGTTTCGATTTTTATAAACTATTTGTAACATACATTTAAAGAAAAACTTGATTCTATTTCTAATATTTTCCAAGAAGGAAAAATATTTCAATACTTAGAAAACTTAATTATTGCTAAAGACCATTTAGATACTTCTTTAAAATATTTGCGATTGAAGACGCTCATATTTGTAACGATTGTCTAAAAACCGAAGCCCTACAGCTGTCAAATCTTCATAAGATTTCGTGCCAATGAAAGCATACAGAGTTCTTAGGTTAATTGTCATGATTTAATTGTTATTTTTCTTATAACAAAACAATTTCTAATTTTAGTTTTACAAATTATTAGAGAAAAACATCATTAAATTCTGTCTTTTAGAAAAAAAAATATTAGCAAATTCCTATTATTTATTTTTCAATTCACTAACTGATAATAATAATCAAAAAAACTTTCAATATATTCGAGGATGTCACACTCATCGACATTCGAATCAATTCTGGTGATTAATCGAAAAATAAAAATACAATCTTGTAGTTACTATCTTTAAATTTATTCACTATATTATTTTCAACATTTTCCTTTTCAAATATTGTTTCATATCTCATCCTTTTTTTTCCTTAATTTCTAAGATAATCTTTCTCTCCTTATATGTTTTTTCTTTAAAACTTTAATGAATACATACGTGGTGCTGATATCTTGCATAATTCAAGCATATCATGTGTTGAAATAAATTTATGCATAGATTTTCGTAAAATTAATTGTTTTTCAGTATAATCTAAATCAGGATTAACTGATACAGTTCCTTTACATCCTCCATAACGAATTTGCATAACACTAAATTTACGTCGAATACCCATTTTAGAACAAATTTCATCACGAAGTCGTGATGAAAATGTACCAACACCATCAGTAAATATATAACCATTTCTTTCGATATCATCAATTATTTCAGTCTTTTCAGGTGGAACCTTTTTTTTGTTTTGAAAGAAAGAAAAGAAAAATTCATTTATTTTTTTCATATAAATAAATTTTTGTTAAAATAACTTACACGTATTGTTGCTTCAGAACTTGTAAAACATTGAGCAATACGTGCTGAATGTTTAGCAACAACACGTTCACCTTGAAAATCACCCATCCAATCATAAGCTTCGTCAAATGAGAAATTTGTTTTATTTTTTTCATCGTACCAATAAAACCAATATTGTTTTTCTTTTAATTGTGATTGAGAATGATGAAGATGTCGATATGTTCGATCATCCGTTAATTTAAAACCATATTGAAGATAATTATCGAATTTCCAACGAAGAACACCAAAATGACTTGCATGTAATGCTTCACCATTTTCTTCTCGTATTTCAACTAAAATTTAATTTTTAAAAAAAGAAATTTAGTAACAGTAAAACTAATTGGCTTATCTCAAACTGAATATGCACAAATCTCGTTCTCCTTGAACTTCTATCGCGAATAAAAAAGATATTTTACTACAAGAAAATGCAACTTTAAAAATGCTTATGAAACCCATCACAACCAATAAATTAATCCATTATCCTACATCGAGGTTTCAAAAGAGCCAGTGATAAAGTATTATACAAGTTGAGTACTAGTTCCGCCAATATGCCAATGGTATGAGCAGATTGATTAGGCATTCTGTTCTTTATGTAGAGAAGCATGGTGTCTCCAATGAGTAGGGTAAAGGAAGGCGATTGAAGGACTCGAAAAATCCTATATTTTTTATCTTTTACCGTACACTCGAACAGACAAAAGTGAAATCTATCCTATTCTATCTAACTCAAATGAAAATCATTTTAATACTCTGTATATATTCTTGGCACATATTTCTTTAACAGAGATTTATCTTTCATTAAATGATGGAAAACAAGACCATTGGAAGCATTTAATCCAAGATAAAAATTACTTCAACGTCTCATATGATTAAGTTTGTGAAGACTATTCATTATACTCGTTATTTTCTTCCGCTTCTTCCATAGATGTTCCACGATCTATCTTGTATCCTACCCTACGGTATTTTTCAGACTATTTCGAAACGTAATCGATTAACAAGTAGACATGTGCATTTGTATAAAGTGCACAATATATCTTCAAAATCTCTATTGCCTGTCTGTAGAGAGAAATTTTTTCGATGCTTTTGTAAACTTTTAGAGTTGAGCTACAAATATTCACTGGAATGAACATTAGCGAATAAAAGATTACGAGCCGTCAAATTCTACTTTGAAATATTTCTCAAACAGTATTTTTGCTGAAGTTAAATTTATATACTATTGGATAAAACACTCAATATTATTGTTGGATTTAATTCTTTCATTATGATTTCTATTATATTTTTTTCTATTTTTCTATTTAAAATAAAACAAACCTAAACAAAAATTGAAACCACCACCAAATTTTGGTTCACGTATTGGTCGATTTGTTTTAGCTAATTTAAATGGTTTAACACAAATAGTTGTTGGTGTTATTGTTACTGATGGTGCATATCCCATATTTTTCGGTGGATTTGTCAGTGAAACATGTGATGGTGCTGGTCGTTTTTCTTGAGCAATTTCCTTTAAACGATCAACATATTTCATAAGTTCTTCATATATATCAAGAAAATGATATTCTTTTGCTCGACGCCATACGTGAACTGTTTTCTAAAAAAAATAATAAATCGAATTAAAATTTAAAATTAGTATATTTGTATTTTACTTGATAAAATTCATCATCTATTTCAATAGTTTTTAAAAAATTAATAAATTCTTGTGTAACTCGTTGTTGAAAACGATATCCTATTGATAATAACATTTGCCATGAATAATTTTTTATAAATGTATTAAATATAGGTCGTTCAATACGAGATGATGATAATTTAAATGGTAAATTTGTTATTGAACCAGCAAAACATATTTGTATACGATGACGATAAAAAAAAGCAAGAAATTCACGAAATGCAACACGAATATTATTAATAAGAATACGATCCATACGAAATTCATATTCTTCAATAGTATGATTTTTATATCGACGATCATTTTTTCTTTGTGAACTATCTTTTACTCGTGAAACTTTTATAGCTATACGAATTGTTGAACAAAATGGTTGAGGATTACGAGTTGTTTGACGTTGAATAGCTTGACGTGGTGTCATAACAGGTTTATTTTCTTCACGATGTTTTCGTGCTACCCACCATGGTTCAAGATCTATTTTTATTAAAAATAAAAAATTCATATAAAGAAAATCAATGATATTTAAAGTATTGACAATAATTTAGTAACAAATAGTTTTTAATAGAAATTTGACAGAAAGTTGTACATTTTATTCTTCGAAATAGAATATATTTCAAAGTTTTTATGTGTATATTTTAACAATGGTTGTTATGACAGAATGTTCAGTTAATAGTCTTCGGAAAAATACGTACAATTCTATAAAAATGATATCGAAGTTCACTAATCAAAGATGCGCTAGATTTTCATTCTCATAACTCATATCTGTACTAACATGAATTCATGTTTTATATTGAACTGAACTGGAGAAGTGTTTTTTTGAAGATCATCTACTGATCATTTGGCAAACAATGAACATTATCATCAAGTAATGTTTTATCTTTGATTATGGAAAATACTACACCAATCTATCTGCTACTCAATAGGCAACAGCAGAAAAATAGATAATTAATTAATTTTTGTTTTTATATTTTAATAGGTCATTTTAAAAAAGTATTATTTTCATTAATAATAGTCTTTTCAAGTTATTATCGAAGAATTAACTTTGATATTTATTCGACCGAAAATGTATAAACAAATTTTTTTAAAAATATTTCTATATAAAATACCAATTAAAAATGTAACAAAATGTTTGAAAATACATAACTGTTTTTATCTTATACTTATACTTGATCAAAATATAAAACTATCAAAAACAATGCGATTAATAATTCTCAATAATAAAACTTACTTTTCATTTCAATAACATTGCCTTTCATTTGAATATATAAAACAAAACCATCACTATTCGTTGTTATAATAACACTTTTATCAATAAAATTTGCTTGTAATCGTTTAAAATATTCATAATTATGATCAGATTTATCTTTTGTTTGATAAATAAAATCAACAAAATCTTCACAAAAACGTAATTGCCATTTTTCATATGGTTGTTTAGATAATTTTTCATATGGTGAATATAAATTCATTGCTAATAATGCACCTGATGACCATTCCATTTCACAATTAATATAAAAAAAACATCGAGCTAATTGACGAAATTTATTTAAACGTGTTGTTGTAATAGTAGATGGACCATTTTCAGTAACAGGTCCTGTTATTTGACCATTTGTACTCAATGAAGATTGAACATTATTAGATGATATTATTGGTGTATCTTCTGAATATAAAATAAAATATTTATTTTTTTTAAATTTAATTTTATAGAAGTATAATAAAAAAGTCTAGTATAGATTATGTTAAATAGAATCTAAATCAAACAATAATAGTTTGAATAAGAAAACATCAATTTAATGATTATGAAATAAACTCGAATGCCAAAATTTCACGATTACTCATTTATATTAGTACAAATAAATTATCACTTGTATATTCACTCAATAGAATACTTCATTAAATGCATTTATTTAATAAATATAAGATTAAAAATCATATTTCAAAAATATTAAATGAGTAAAATTTGAAATGCCAAGTGCGACCATTTAATCTGTTCTACACGATAGTATCATTCAATTCTCTTATAATAATGTAAGTATTTGATTATTATTATTATTATTTGTTGTATCTTAATTAAATTTGTTTTTTTTTAATAAGTTCAAAAAAAATACTTTTATTTTTCTAATAAATTCTTACCAATATTAAAAAAAGAATCATTAAATATTGGCCGTTTTTTTAAACCATTTGAAAGCCAAAATGTATCACTATGTTTTAATTGTTGTTGTAATAATTTCATTACTGATGAATTAACAATTTTAACTGATTGTTTGAGTAGAAATGTATATGATATAAGACCATAAAACCATTGATCATATAAAATACTTTCTCGATCATCTATATAAATAAGTATTATTTAAAAAAAAGAAAATTAATATATTAAATAAACATACAAACAAGTTGATGTTGATCAAAAATTGAACAAACACGTTTTAAACCATTATTATTATTATCAACAATAATAGATAAATATGGCTCATCTTCATTAATAAATCCATCAGAACTTGTATTTGTTATTGGTTCATCTAAACCAATTTTAAATGAAAAATCAATCGTTGTTTCTTGTTTTTGTTTTTCCTTTTCTTCTTGAATTAATTTTGGTAAAACATATGTTTGATGATAATTAAATTCCTAATTAATAAAAATAAAATAAAAAGAATTCAATATTTATATCATAACAAACTTCATCATAATCAAAATGAGTTTTTTTTGTATTTGCTAATAATGGTGCATTTATATATTGATCATCAAAACTTGATGGAGTATCATTTGAATTTGTAGCTGCTGCTGCTGCTTCCATACGTGCGCGAATATTTGCAAAAAATCCATTTTCATTTGATTGATTTATATTTTTAAATATATCACTTTCTGAACAACTATGATTACGATTCTGTGGTTTAACTGAATGAATTTCTTCATTATTTATACGATTATAATCAATTGATGATGAACATGAACCTCGACCAAGAACTTTTTCTGAACGCCATATCTTAAATAAATTTTATTTGATTATATTTTTCAAAACAAAAAACAATAAGAAAAATAAAATATACTCACAATAGGACTTTGACGTGGACTTGGTATTAAACTACCTACTCCAGAACTTCGATCATCAAAATGATCATGAGATATAATTGAAGATGAATGTTCATTTCTACTATGAGTATTTCGATTAATAAATGATGATGTTGGTGTTATAGTTGATTGTGTATTACGTAAACGTGTAGAAAAAGTTATACGTGGAATTTTTGATCCATCTCTTGGTACAAGCTTTAAAAAAGAAACAGAAAAAACACATGTGTCCTTTTTTTTTTATCTATGATTAATTTATTTTTGAAATTTTACTTTTGGATAATCAGTTTGTTGTGATGTAATCGATTCAGTATCATCATAACGAGATTCAATTTCAGAAATTGATATATTATCATCAATAGGTGATGATATTAATTGTTGTTTTGAAGATTCTAATTGAGATAATACACTATTCCTAGCTTTCCATAATCGAACAATTTCATGTTCTTCTTCTTGTAAACGTTCATTTTGTTCGGCATCTAAACGATGAACATAATCAGCAAAATCTTCAGCTTGTAATTCAACTGATTCAGGATCGATTTCTTCATCTGATGATGGATTATCAAATGGATTATCTTCATCATACTAATTAAAAAAATTTATTAATCATATCACCAAAATTCTTATACTTACATCCATTGAATGTATAGACATTACAAAAGAAAAAAAGAATATTTCTCTAGAATTAATATAATAATTGATTGATAGAAGCTTTAAAATTAGTTAAAGAGTTTTTTATCAATGATATTTTTTAGTTATTTTATTAGGATAATAATAAATATTTTTATATTTAGCGAGAATTTGATTTAATTTAGAGGTGATAATAATACCCGATTCACCTATGATTAGTGACATCAACCACCATAGATAAATGTTCTCTAGATGGCGCTAAAATGATACTAATGTATTTTGATAACATTTAAGAATGTTTTGATTTATAATTCTCAAAATAGTGTCACTTATTGTTAACAAATATTTCGTCATAATATTCATTCATTGCGAATTTATTAAAATATCTTATTATATTGTTTTAAAATTTGTCTATTAAGATAGAAATAATGAAAAAGGAACATTTGCGGAAACTATGCATAATCAGTTAGAATTCAGATGTTCTTTACTATGTTTGCTGATCATAAGTGATAATACTGCATCTAGTAGTAATGCCATTATACTTAGACCTTCTTTACTGACTATTTCCTTCAAACTAAACCATTGTTGTTGGTGAGTCATAAAGTATAAAATCAGTGGAATGATTCGCTTTATGATGATGGTCAGTGGAAGAGAAAAAAACGGCAATTAAAGCATGTATACAAACTGAATCTGTGAATTTCAGATTGTAATCTTTTTGAGAGAAAAGATAAACGATGTATGATGTGTAAATGATGCCGAGCAATGTGGAACATCTTGCAAGCATCTGATAAGAGAGAATAGGATGGCAGATGAATTTTAAAAAAAACCAGATGATACATTAGTACATCACCAACAATACCAACTTCTTTAAATTTCTTATGTATTATAATGCATATACCGAGAATCTTAAAAAAATTTTTATATAAAAGACTAGAATTTTCAATAATAGAGTTTTTAGAATTATACACCACAATGGAGTTCATTACAAGAAAAATATGTGATAATTGCGGCATTTATGAGTAGAAAAATGAGTTATATTTACTAAGAATATGAAAACAGTTGGAATTAATATAGCACAAAATGGTCTTTGATTACTCTTGGTTTTAAAGAATAAATAACTGTAAATTATTAGAATTATCAATAGGTGAGAGACAACTGAAAGAGTTAAAAATTGAGAGTTCGTTTGGTATGATTGCCGAATATGACGAAATGTTGGTGTTAATCATTTTTCATACCATTAAAGAGATACGGAACAGAATGATTGACGAATAATACGCAAGCAGAGCTATTTATACATGCTCGACGAAATTAAAGAAGGATGAGAAACATTGATATGAGAATGGAATATATACTCGAATAAATTTTATTTAACAATAATAAAAAAAATGAGATGTTATATTTTAGTAAAATAAACTTCAATATATCGAAATCGATAGGAAGATTACTTGCATGACAACATTTACATATTATTCGATAATTGTTATGATCTACAACAAACGAGATTAATTCCTAGTTGAGCAATAATTTGACCGGATATTTAATTAAATTATTTGTATGTGTGTAAACATATACTTATCATCATATACAATTCTGTCACAATGTTGTTATTGTTTAATACTGACTGAAATTTGAAATTGATAAACATATAGAAAAAAAAGAAATAATAGAAGAAATATAAGATATTACTTTTCTATATATTATATATGGTGAGAAAGATTTTTAATTAAATAATAAAACAAAAATGTTAGTTTCTGTGCTATAAAAAAATCAAAACAGTGGAAATAATTATACGTATATCTAAATAATGAACTGAATATAAAAATAAAATTGTAATATATAATACGCTAATATGATTGTACGTATGTAAATAGTGGACAAAACAAAATTATTTCTTAAGGAACTACAAGCATGTATTATAACTAATTTCTACAATTATTGATTATTATGAAAATAAATGATTAGTCTTTTAATAAATGTTTTATTTAACGTGAAACACGATTATGTGTAATAGTTGCTACTTCTTCCTTATTTTTATTAAGTAAACGTGTTACCATAGAATCACCATGTCCCCAGGTATCAATATGATAAGCAACTAATACATCTCTTCCTCTTTTCATTGATTGTGGAGTACGTCTTGTTACAATACGAACTTTTTGTCGAGGTCGTAAACTAAATGAAGATGGAAATTGATAAACAATTTCTGATTGTTTATCATTTTGATGAACAAGTGTCCAATTGCTTAATGATTGTTCACTACCAAAAATTTTATCATAAGTTATTGTAATACAATCATTTACAAAATCAACTGAATCGAATAGAATTGGACCTATAATTTAAAAAAATATGAAAATATTTTTAAGTATAAATTTTTTTTTATTTTTAACCTTTTTCTGATTTTTGAATAGCCATTTTTTGTACAGAAAGATCACTAACATTTTCATTGTTAGGTGCTGATGGTGATGAAGTTTGTGATACTTGTGTATATTCTATTCGATTTAAACGTTGTTCTTCGGAATTTAATAAACGTCGATATGTTGATAATTCAAAACGAAGTGAAACATTACTGTCTAAAACACCATCAAGCCTTGCTTGTTGATTACTTAATTCTTCTCGAAGTTGAGCAAGTTCTCGATCTTGATTGTATTTTTCACGATTATGTTCTTCTTCAATTTTCAATAAATCCTCTAAGATACCATCAAAGTGTATCTGTAATTGACTATTTTCTGCTTGTAATTCTTTATATACTTTATTAAGACTTGTTAATGATGAAAAATCTAATGTTTTTTCTGTACTTTCACTTTCAGTAATTAATAAACGTTTACGTTCATTTTCTTGAGCAATTTGTTCTCGTACTTGTTCTGTTTTTATACGATAATATTCTTCTAGTTCAACAGTTTGAGATTGTGAAAGTACTTCAAAATCTTGTCGTATATCAAATACAGCACGAGTTAATTCATTTTGATAAAATTTTGATATATCAATTACAGGTGTACCTAAAAGAAAAAGGAATAATTTGAAAAAAAAAATAAAAATAAAAGAATTTTATTTACTAAGGAATAAGATTTCTTGTCGTTGTGCTTGATAAATTGCATCTAGAAATCCAGCTTCTTCTCGTAATGTTTGTAATTCATTTTCCAGCATTAGACGTTCCAATTGAATACTAACTAATTCATTTTGTAAAGCATTTATTTGATTAGTTATATTGCCTAAATTTGTACGGTATCGAAATAAATCTCCTGCACGTTGCTCAACTAAATCTTTAAGTTGATCCAAATCGTCAAGTGACATTTTTAATTCGCGTTGAAGTGCATCTATTCGACCACTAGCATCAATATTAAGTGTATTTATACCTTCTTTTAAATGTGATATAGTATATACATGTTGTTGTAATAAAAGTTCTGGACGGGCTTGATCACGTAGACTATCATTAATTGCTTGACGAAGTGCTTCTAAATCTTTACCATAGGTTGCATGTAATTTATTTGTATCACCACCCCATGCTTCTTTTAAAGCTTCTAATTCAGCTAATAATCGTCCATGATAATCTTCTAATTCAAAAACACGATGTAAATAAATAGCAAATTTAGAATTTAATTCTTGTAATTCATGTTGTTCATCTTCATGTTGTTTAGCTATTGTTGTTATAGCTGCCATAGTTGATGATGTACCATCTTTTACATTACCACCGCTACCAGCTAATCGTGTACCACGTTCGACATATGTTCGAAGAGTTGTGGATGAATTTCCCTGTTGAGAACCATAAGCGTTGCGGTTATTAGTTTGAAATGTACGAGACATTATTAACGCTTATGGTTTTATATTATTATTAAACATATTTATATGCTTTTTATATAGACGAAAGCAATAGATTCGTATATCCATCAATCATTTAATGTTAGTTTCGGGAATGTGTATAGAAATAATGAATAAGACAAAGGATTGATAAATATGATAATGATTATATAGCATTTTTTTTTCTGTTGACGTACATTTATTAATCACCTCATTTGATGGCCTTTGCTAGTTTATTTTACAAAAATATTTGTTGCATTTTTTATATATTTTCTCCTTGTTTTGTTTTTTTTTTTACCGATTTTTTTAATGACTGTCTTATATGAAAGTTATATTGTACCTTTTAAGCAAGAAGCATGTAGGAGTAATAATCTAATAGTCAAATAATAAATTGTAGATATTTTTTTTCCTTTTTTCTTTCTTGTCATGCATGATTGAATTAGTGCTTTTTTTTTAGAGAAAAAGCGACGTTTTTAATTGGTCCAATCATGCTTGATTGTTGATCGTCGAATATATCACATAGACTATAACTGAAATAGTAAATACATAAAAGATAAATGTTCTCAGAAAATAAATCGAATGGTTCTTAAAATTAAAATTATTTATATTTAATATTAATTAAAGATTTACATAAGTCTTATAATTTAATTTTATATCTTTTAAATTATTTAAAATATTCATAAAATTATCACATATATATCATAGATAAGAAATTAGTTTCATATGATCAAAAGGTAGACTTTTGTATCAAAAAGACATGCATGAGTGCATATCATATTCATTGACTACGCATGAGCCCACATTCATCTTTTTCTTTTTTTATTATCGTTTGTCATCAACATCATATAAGTGTAGCATCTTTACTTTCTTACCAATCATTCTAACATATACAATTGGTGAAAATAATGCCGGTAGAAGTTCGTAATAAAACTGAAGGTGATTTACCTACTTCATCAGATCCAACAATTAATAATTTATTAAATGGTCATACTACGAATACAAATGGTGTTATAACTCTTGGTAAGGATCATAATGGTTCAGCTGCTGCTGATGATGATGACAAGCCACCACCACCATTTAAGATGCCTCGAGCTCCACCTCATGTTTATTCATGTTTTGTTGTTAATCGTACCAGTCATCCAATTGATTGTGAAGTGCATTATGATGGACGACCGGGTGAAGATAAATTTAATGAAATTGTTAAAGTTGAAATTCCAGCAAATGATGAAAAATTTTTTCCAAGAAAAATTTTTCAACCTGATCTACCTGAATCATATTGTCGATGGGTTAAAATTATAACACATATACATGTTAAAAAACATGATGGAAAAGTTCTTGAAGTTGATTATCCATTCGATAATGTTCATCAACCAATTCGTAATTGGGAATTTCATGTACGTGATCAAGGTGATATTTTATCTAAACCACCAACACGACCAGCAAATATTCTTAAATACGAAAATTTAGATGAATATGAACGTTAAACTAATCAACTTACTAAATTTAAAAAAGATAAAACATTTTCATTTATTAAAGCGTCTTTTTTTCCTGCAAAAATAAAAGATTTTAAAAGCGCTATTTTTTATTTGTCATAATGAATCTAATAAAAATTATTAAAAATTATATTCGAGGTTTTGAATATAGATCAAATACAGATATGGCACCGGGTTATACAATTCAATTAATACAAATAGAATCCAGAATAAATAAAGATTTATCAATGATTATATTCTTTCTTTTTTTTGCAATATTTTGGCTTGGAATTGAAAATTATATGGATATTGTGCAAAATATTATTGAACTTCTTAGACGAAGAAGAAATTAAATAGATATGTAAAATGAAGAAAAAAAAATATTAAGTTTGTATTTCAATAGAAAATGAAAGTTTAATACATATATATATATTAGAAAGATGAATATGCACCGGTCGTGACCTTGTATGTGTCCTGTATTTTGTTAATGCATAACAATTATATGATAGGAGTAATCGTATTATCTTATTTTTTTCTCTTCATTGTTTTTCATGTGTAAACAAATGTTTAATAATATTGATTAGAAAATTTTAAGATGCAATATATTTATTTTTTTCGTATTTATTTAAAGACTTTATTCCAATGGAAATTATTTCACAAAAGATTAAAAATTCAGAAAGTATACCTGTGAGAAAAACATTCGTCCTCCGTTTTCTTATCTTCTCCCCCATATTTTCGATGAATAGAATAGGAAAGACTTTTCTCAGAGGGTGTGTAATTAATAATAATGTAACATATTCAATAATCAGGTTTAGAACAATAAGATGTCTCAAAAGTTTACCGAAAAGGTTAACATAACTGAAATATATAAACCCATCATTTCTGAAATACTTGAAAAAATATTCCATCACGATACGTTCCGCTTTTGTTTGCCAAATGAAGAAGGCTACTGCAGCAGGTAAAATATTTGGTAACAGTTTATTTTCACAAACATCATGAGCTTCATTGAGTTTATTTTTAGTGATTTCTGAAGATATTTCAGAAATTTATCAATTTGCTACTATACAATGTTCTTAAAAGTGTTAAAAAATATCTTCAATACAGTATAAGACTGATTTTTTGTTCCTTTATGAAAAGTATTCCAAATTTAGTCATTAATAAAACTATTTTAATCCTAATCTAAACAAACTCAAACATTGATTTGAAAATATACGGAACAAAACCTTAAAGAACATACTAATATATTAAATTTAAAAAATCAATTAGATCATTTGGTTTGTCCAACGGATATTAAGGATAACTTTCTTGGTAAGTTTTTAGTACATCCTTTATAAAATTAAAATTCTCATCTTTTTTACTACAGTAGAAAACTATTATACAGCAGCTAAATTTATTTATTTAATAAATATAGATACAATACAATAGTGTCGACGTTTCAATATTTCACATATCATTTTCAAGACAAAAGTAATAATGCCATTTCCCAAGAAAAATACAACAATACATATGAAGAAAGTGAGTGACTTATCAATAGACATAAATGCGTATCACCATTATTGAACAATATAGTCGACTATTTCTTCTTCCTCAAGTGATATATTGTATTGTCCTAATTTAATTTTAACAGTTGGCTTCGATATTTATAAGTCTTCAGGATATATTATTAGAGGAACAGAACAAGTTGTACGATCGAGAATTGGCTACTTTTGTAGGATATGTAAAGACTCATGAACTCGTAAATGTTATCTTTTCCCATCCATTCCAATTAATTACATGATTTGTTTCAGTGTAATGTTTTTTAAAGAGCTGATTGTTTTTAATTGTTCATTATTTTTTATCTAATATTTAACTTTTAGAATATCATCTTTTGGAAAATAATTAATTCTTGGTTTGCGTTTATTTCGATCAGATTTTCTTAAATGTTGATCTGATGGTGGATGGACTTCTGTTTGAGAATTAGGAGAAGATTTAGTCTGTTGTGGAGCACCATGTTTTTGATGTCACATTCAGGGCATGATATCTTATAGACCATAATAGATTGATAGTCTTTCTAAATTTTTTCTTTTTGTGAAAAAAATGTTGCCGTTGCTTGAAGCAGACGAGGAACTGTTTGCATGTGCAGACCAGATCGGGCAACCTGAGCTAATTCTGTAAGTTTCTTCTCAAGAATTTTAGTTTCATTACGTCAGTAAGATTTTGCTGATTTTCATATTGTATTTCCAGGCGTATTAGAGTTATCTAAATATTTATTGAGTGTTTTTCTAATTTGACTTTGAATGAATCTTAAAAGTATAATTATTATCTAATGCTAAGTTTATGATAAATTCAAATTCTTTAGTCATCGATAAATAGTTTGATAGATTTTAATTGTTCTGTAGATCATGGAATTAATGACTGAGACTTTATATGACTGAGGAACAAATGAGTTCCAATTTAATAGAAATTCAGTGAAAGTAGGTTTTTTTGTAAATAATTGTTGAAAATGAATTTTTTTTCAGAAGTAAATAATGTTCTAGTTATCATAATATGAAGAAATGAAAGACATTTATCACCTTCCAGTTCTACTGTAAACTGTATATCAACATCAAAACTATTCGAAATATCTAATATCTTGTCCATATCAGCATCTTCTTTAATAATTACAAAACAATCATCTACAAGTCGTTTCTAATATAATACTTCATTTCGTTCTAATCTAGATTTCAATTTTGATAAATTTTTTCGTTAAATTAAAAAATAAAATTTCTTGATTGAGATTTCTAATAAGCATTTTAATTCATATCTATTCCTACAGTTACTACATCATTCATCACATTTCATTTCAGTATTATAAGTACATGTGTGTTTAGGTCCGTACATTATTTCTAATATAAGTTGAATGGTACGTATTAATGGAACTTTTGTAAACAGAGAGATTATATCGAAAGACACCATTTTAATTTTTTCCTTATCGAATGTTAACTTTTGAAGCTCTTCAACAAATTTAAATGTGTCAGTAACTACAGATGGATTTGCTCTTAAATGTTTTAATTTCTTTGCTAATAATTTGGATAATTTATAATTGAATGTGTTACATCCAGAAATAATAGAACGTAAAAGGATACCTTCTTTATGAATCTTTGGAAGTTCATAAGCTTTAGCAGGTTGGAATCCCATAGGGCGAGCAAAGTAATACTCATTTTCGGATATAAAATCTGAATTTTTTAATTTTAATTATTTCCTCTGTAATTTTTCCTCTTTTTTTGTATAGTTGGATAAGAGTCTAATTGAATAAAAGTATTTGTATCATTCAAAATTGTTTCCATTTTATTAATATAATTTAACTTGTTAAGAATGACTATTGCTCGATCTTTTTTTGCACGTGTAATGTATATAGAGTCATCTGTCGATAAGTTCTTTAATGTTTTCATTATTGAATCAATTTCTTTCTTAAATATCATTATACATTTCTTTACACGTCGTCAGAAGTTGTCGCAATATTTACGTCATTCATTTGCTACCAATAGTTGCTCAGGTGTCAAATTCTATATAACTTCATCATCGTAGTCATTCTTATCAAAACAATGACTAATTAAATCCATCAAAACTATCTCAATATTTGCTAGGGATATTTCATTATGAGATGTCACCGTAGGGTAAATAAAATCAACATCATTTTTTAAATATTAATAGCTCTTTGAAAAATTCTTAATTGACGTAATATCGATAGGTGAACGTACGTTTACTAAATATAATTTAGATTCTCTTAAAGCATTCAATTTTTTAAGGTAAGTCATTTTTCATGATGTTTCTTTTTCATCTTTTATTTTATTAATAAGTGTTAAGACTTGAATAAGATGAGAACTATCTAAATCGATTTCTATCATTGTTTTCAGATTATTATGAAGACGGTAACATTGAGATAATTGTCGTTTTTTCTAAATTTTTATCTCATTGAACCAAATTCCTCGATAACAATTCTGTATGACTCACCAATGGCCTTGATGTGTTTCAGGTATTTTAAACTGAATGAAATTCAATTATAAATTTTCTTTCTTATAAGATTTAAGAAAAAGTAAATCATATTTTTATTTGCATACTTAAGTGTGGCTTTTCCATAATAGAAGACATTATTAGTAATATTCAGTGTTGAAACGGTCTATATGCTTTTCGCCGAAAAACACTTCATTGAAAGTACTTTCTTGTCCGCAGAGGGCACCCATAGGTGACGGTAAGGGCAAAACGAGTTGATCTTATCATTCTTTACAAGTCTGTATAAAAATTAAAGGATTCATAACAATTCACAGTGTCCCACGAGTCTTTCGATGATGGGGTACATAATTGTTGAAATATACATATATAATGGACTACAGCTATTTTAAATGAGAATATTGAAAATACTTATTTACATTGCTATGAAATTATAACTGTAATAGAATACAATAAGCAAAAAGAAAAATCGACTATTCTTATAAACGAAATTATTTTTTTTAACCTGCAGCTAAATATCAAAGAATTATATAAGACTTTAAAAAAATTCAATTACCAGCATGCTTATTCTTTTCTTATAATATTTCTGACGTTAGTTAAAAAAGTCGAGAATGATTGAATTTTTTTAACATTCATCAAACATGAATTAAAGTTTTTTTTTCTTTTACATCTTTTACAGACACTCAATTGTTGTTTTTTCAAATAGCAAGTAGGAAGAAAAAGAAAAGATTTTATCTTTACGACGCATATTTTATTGTTGACAACATAACATCAACATACATTACTGTCGACAATCATGTGCCATTTCTGCCATGTTCTTGGGAAAAATCTACAAGCACCACAACATCGTAGTACTCAATGTTTCGATAAAGCAAATTCTTATTCTAAAATACCAATGAACAAAAGAACCCATGAAAATGGCATACGTATTGAAAAATCAAATTCAAATAAAGATCATTCAATATGTTTGGATACAGTATCAAATTCAATTAGAGATTGTACAATATGTTTGGATAACTTATCAAATATAGTTTTTATTCCATGTGGTCATGTCGCAACATGTGAATCATGTTCATCAGAAATATCAGCATGTCCCATATGTCGAGCAACAATTATTAGTAGACAAAAAATATATCCTGCTTAAAAAGTTATTTTTTTTTATCTTTTACATTAATCTTATTAATGAAAATTTAATTAAAAAGGAAATATATTTTGGAAAGTTATATTATATACTGAAATTTATTTTAAAAATAAATTTTATTTATGCTTGTAGCAAGTACGATTCTTTATTATCTTGTAATTTATCTATATTTCATTTTTAATAATAAACCAATAAATATTCGAAGGTTAAAAAGTGTTGATTAAGAATTGTTGTTTTTTTCAAATAAGTAATGTAAAAAAATGGATTAAGACGATTTTTCTTCTAAAAAGAGCTGACATAATTCTTATCTTTTCCATATTGACATAAAGCATACGTTGTATACTGATTATATCCATTTGAAAAATGAAACTACCTGACTGATTATTTACCTTTTTTTT